>OZ022238.1:22123668-22326168 GCA_963978895.1 Erpobdella octoculata | reverse complement strand
ATTATTATTATTATAATCCTACTCGGATTACAGACGACAACGTAGTTCTGAGTGCGGAGAGTTTAATTAAAATGCGGTTTTCACTTTAATATGTTCAGATAGGCAAACATAAAAGAATTGATAAAAAAAATTTTTTTTGAAAGTCAAAATTTTGAATTTTCAGCTTTTGAAAAATTTGCGCGATTTTACATTTTTCGAATAATAAGCCGAATTAAAAGCGTTAAAGAGCTGAAATTTTCAGTAACCACTTAAAAAACGTATTATTTACTATTATTCTAAATAAATTTAATTACTTTAATTATTTTTTGAGTTTCGTAAAAAAGGCACTTAGACCACTATACTGAAGCATCTGACACAAAGCTCGAATATGAGTTCTCGATACACTCAAGTTTTATAATTTACTTTTCTCGAATATCTTTTCAACCGCTTGATAATTTCTTACCAAATTTCATACATTAAAAATATAGCTACTATTTTAAAAAATGTGAATTTACAACCTTGTAGCTCAACGATTAATGCCAAAATAAAGATACTTCATAAACGGTTAGGTCTATATTAGCTTCGTTTCGTCGGTTTTTCATGAATAACGCCCAAACCATTTGAAATATTTCATCCAAACTTTACATGTTAAAACCTTAACTAATTCGTAAAAAAAGTCAAAAATTTGAGTTTTTAAGGTCAACGTTTACAGCCATGGTAAAGGTATTTAAGTAATGGTTAGCACTCGTGCAGTTTTTTGGCTAGATTTTTCGACAATAACATTTTAACCAATTAATATTTCTCAACCAAATTTGAGGCAGTAATAGAAAAGGTAATTTAAGACAGTTATCTGTAACTGTAGTTTTATAGCTCATCCATTAACTGTTTAATTGATAAAAAGACTTTTATTCCGTACAGTGAATATATTTTTACCAATTGAAGATTTTTAACCATACTTGATATTCGAAAAATGATAATAATTTGTAATACGTTTATTTAGATTATTAAGTTTAAACGTTGTAGCTAAACGTTTAATGTTAAATTTAAGCTACAGTATATTTTGTAAAGTGTTCGGTTTTAATGAAGCTTTCGGTACTTTGTTTTATGTAAATAATTTTTAAACAAAAGCGAATTTTTTAACCAAACTTCATAGGATGAAACTTTAGATAATTTTGGACAAGTATCTGCATTTATAGTTTTGTAGCTCAACATTTAACAATATAGAGAATTAAAATGTTAACTAAGGTGATTTCATTACTTTGCTTCAATAATTTTTGAACTAAGTAAAAGTTAGTGACCAAATTTTATATTTTTTCAATCTAGCTTTTTCTGAATGAGTATTTAAAGTTTTAACTTTGTAGTTGCACGACTAGTGCTAAATAAAAACGTTTTCATTTGAGGTATAATTAATAAATTTTGACAAAAAAAGTTTTTTTTAGAGAGTAAGGCTATCAATCAAATTAAATTGTTTGTACTTAAAATGATAGATCAATTTTATCTATTTAAAGAAATATTAGAAGAAACTCCTGTAAACAATTTTTTTGAAAATTTAAAAATTGTAGCGCGCCAATATCTCACATTTTAAGAATTATGATAGTTTCCAATAAAATTATGAAAATTAAAAATTAATTAGGATTTCAGAGATACACCCTTCTGTCTATTTATAAACTTCATGTTAATAATGTCGATTTTTGGCTTCTGATTCGTTATAAAATATCACGTGTTTATATACGTATAATAAGTCAATAGTTGTTTGCAATATAATATATTTAAATATATTTTTATCTTTAAACTTTAAACCACACTTAAACGAGTTTTTTAACAAATTTTAAATTAAAATTTAAAGAGCAAGTTGTTTTATTGAATGCAATAACTTTTTGGTGTAACAACCCTCCCGGTACCTGAAAAGATGAGACATGGACTACTAGTCAACTAGACTAGTGACTAGTCAGTACTAGTGACTACTTTGAAAAACTTGAAAAAGACATAGATAAGGTCTAAGTGAACTATTGACCTAATTTATAGTAGTCTAGTCTAGTGTAGTCCTAAGGTGCTAAAGACATAAAAGAAAGACTTACATCTTTTATTTAAAACTTTTAAATAAAAGATGTTAGATTCTAACATTAATCTAGATTATTCTAACATTTTAATACCTCAAGATTATTCTGTACTGTATATCTCTGTACACTGCAGAGCTGTATTAACTCGAATTCAGCACCAATAACTAGTAAAGCGTCTCAAATAAAAATTAAGCTATATCCTAGCTAACCTTTGTCATCTTCCGATTCAGAGTCATAAAAAAAGTGTTTTATGCATTCAGTGGCAATTATTAAATTGGAATTCGAAAGATCGGCAAAAAATTTTTATTGGATCAATTTTGTTTACCTCCGCCTGACTCATCTACCGTTGTTAAATACATCCCACATCCAATCAATCCTTGCATCCATCCGATAAATCTCGGATGCAGCGCTGGATGTATTTAACAAC
Organism: Erpobdella octoculata; assembly: GCA_963978895.1. Lineage (NCBI taxonomy): Eukaryota > Metazoa > Annelida > Clitellata > Hirudinida > Erpobdellidae > Erpobdella > Erpobdella octoculata. The sequence continues at coordinate 22,323,702 of OZ022238.1, read as the reverse complement.
GCACCCATACTGGTATTATCAATTAGAATTTTTTGTGATGGTTTGATTGAATGTTGTGTTGACATATGTTGGTCTATGGCACAACTTTGACAATGGATAGTCAATCTACGAGACAGAGTGGTTCTAGTATGATCAATGTAACTTTCCACCTGACCATGTGATGGTTTTGTGCAGCGCCGTGGTGTCATGGCGTTTCGGTTCGTGAGCGAAATCAAATTTGATTTGTTTTATTGTTTCACGTGGGAACTGTGAGTTTTTTTCTTTTCTTCTGCATTCCCTTTTCTAAATCTTTCTTTCTCTAATAATGTACTCTAGGGATTTCTTATTAAGCCTCTCTCAATCTTCTACTGTCTAAAATTGCCTACAATAACCATGACTTTACCTTAGAACGGTTTTGAATTCTGCATGATATCGCAAAGAACTTTATCGATGCAGCGTTATCCATGTTTAGCAGGCATAGTGATTTAATCAATTATGATGAGCGAAGCCTGACAAAATATTTGTGCCTCTGGCGAGTTTAGTCTTATTGCAGAAACAGAGCTCTTGTGACATAAATTAATTTACCATAGATAGCAGAGCTTCACACAAAAAGTCTTACACAGACATAGGCTATTTAATAGCCCCTATTATATATTTATATATCTATATATATATATATTAATATTAAGATATCTATCTATATATATAAATGAATGTTTGTATATATGTATATATGTACTTTATGCATTGCTACACCATTCATCCGATCGTAATGAAATTTTCACACAACCTTGAGAATCAAGGGGAATTAAATATAGAAAAAAAAATTTGAAATCCGTCACAAAATGAGCGGAGCGGAGCGGGTGAGCGAGCGGAAACTATATATATATATGTATGTGCGTAAGTATGTGTGTATGTATGTATGTGTATGTGCATGTATGTGTGTCTGTGTTTATGTATGTATGTATGTATGTATGTGTTTTTTACAATATTTCGGCATTAATGCTCATTCAAAGTATGTATGTGTGTGTGTGTATCTATGTATGTATGTATGTATGTATGTATGTATGTATGTATGTATGTATGTATGTATGTATGTATGTATGTATGTATGTATGTATGTATGTATGTATGTATGTATGTATGTATGTATGTATGTATGTATGTATGTATGTATGTATGTATGTATGTATGTATGTATGTATGTATGTATGTATGTATGTATGTATGTATGTATGTAGAATCGGATCTAGGGGGGAACTGAGAGCAAAAAAATGAGCGGGAAAGCGACAGGGAACGGATAACGACCTGGAACGGGAGCGCAAGCGGGAAGGAAACGGGAGCGAAAAAGAAACGCATTAGGTAAACCTCTGAAAACCCCGGGCAATATGTATATATGTATGTATGTCCTTTATGCATTGCTACACCATTCATCCGATCGTAATTAAATTTTCACACAACTTTGAATATAGAGAAAAAATTTTGAAATCCGTCTCAAAATGAGCGGAGTGGAGCGGGTGAGCGAGCGGGGCTATATATATATATCTATATATATAAAAGAACATGAACATGTCCTGACTGACTGACTGACTGACTGATAATCAACGCCGAGCTCAAACGCCTCATCCTAGGAACGTGAAATTTGAAACTTATATTATTTTTATTGCGTAAGCATCCGCTAAGAAAGGATTTTTGAAAATTTTGCTCCTGAGGGAAAAAACTGGAAAACAAACTTTTTTCTAAAACAATGTATATCTCGAAAACCAAAAATGAGGAGATTTTGAAATTTGGTATATAGATTCTTTTTGAAAAATAAAAAGATACGTGTTTCACAATTTTTTGAAAATTCGGTTTCAAGGACCTCAAATGTGGGTTTAAAAATTGATTTATTTGGTTTTTAAAGTAGCTGCAACTCAAAAACTGTGAATGCTACAGGAGTAAAAATTAGTATTTAGTTTTTACTCCAAAAATAATGAAATACGTGTTTAAGCATTTTTGGAAAATTTGGTTTCGAGGACTTCAAATGTGGGGTGGAAAATAGGGTTATTTGTTTTTTTAAGTAACTGCTACTCAAAAACTGTAATTACCACAGATGTAAAAATAAGTATTTAGTTTCTATTCTAAAAATAAAGATATACGTGTTTTATCATTTTTTTTAAATTTGGTTTCCAGGACCTTAAATGTGGGGTGGAAAAAAAGGTCATTTGGTTTTTAATGTAACTGCTACTCGAAAACTGTAGATTCTACAGGAGTAAAAATTAGTATTTGGGTTCTACTCTAAAAATAATGATATACGTGTTTCACCATTTTTTGAAAATTTGGTTTCCAGGACTTAAAATGTGGGTTGGAAATTAGGGTTATTTGTTTTTTAAAGTAACTGCTACTCAAAAACTGTAAATACCACAGATGTAAAAATTAGTATTTATATTCTATTCTAAAAATAAAGATATACGTGTTTTACCATTTTTTGAAAATTTGGTTTCCAGGACTTCAAATATGGGGTGGAAAATATGGTTAATTGGTTTTTAAAGTAACTGCTACTCAAAAACTGTAAATGCTACAAAAGTAAAATTAGTATTTAGTTTCTACCCCAAAAATAATGATATTCGTGTTTCACCATTTTTTGAAAATTTGGTTTCCAGGACCTCAAATGTGAAGTGGAAAAAGGGTTATTTGATTTTGAAATAATTGCTACTCAACAACTGTAAGTGCTACAGATGTGAAAATTAGTATTTTGAGGTTTTTTGCCGGTTAAAAGTAGATGAGTTCAGTTTATCACCGGACGGATGGGCCAAGCCGTTATTTTAGGGTCTTCATACGGCCCTGCCCAAACCTTAAATCATGGTGGGACGGGCCGAGATTTTTAACTAAGTATATAGACATTTTAGTGATTTTAGGGTGTTCAGACGGGCCGGGCTAAACCTGAAGTCAAGGTGGGACGGGCCGAAGTTTTTCATCAAGTATATAGAACTTCTAGGCCTGTAAAAACGAACGGGCCCATTTTAGACGGGCCGTGCCGGGCCAGGAATTTCGGTTTTTGAAACGGACTGGGCCAAGTTGTCGAAGGGCCGAGCCGAGACCTAAAAAATTGATTCGTGCAGTACTCTACTATGTATGCATGGTTCAAATTCTCTAATTTCATGCGAGCGAAGCCGCTACGGGCACTGCTAGTATATATATATATATATACATACATAAATGAGCGGATACGGAAAGCCAACTGAGAGCGAAAGATCGAGCGGGAAAAGGAACGCGACCGAGAAAGCGACCGGGAACGGGAAAGCAACCGGGAGCGGAAAAGCGACCGAGAGAGGAAAAGTGACCGGGAGCGGGAAAGCAACCCGGAACGGGAAATCGACCGGGAGCGGGAAAAAACCGAAAACGGGAAAGCGTCTGGGAGCGGAAAAACGGCCTAGAGCAAAAAACCGACCGGGAACGGGAAGGCGACCCGGAGGAAAACCGACCGAGAACGGGAGAGCAAGCAGGAACGGGAAAGCGACCGGGAGCGGGAAAACAAGCGGGGAAGGAAACGGGAGCAAGAGACAAGCATTAGAAAAACTTTTAAAAACCCCGGGCAACGCCGGGTACCTCCGCTAGTCTATATATATAAAAATGAATGTTTGTATATATGTATATATGTTTATATGTTAATGTCCTTTATGCATTGCTACACCATTCATCCGATCGTAATGAAATTTTCACACAACCTTGAGAGTCAATGGGAGTCAAAAATAAAAAAATTTTTTTTGAAATCCGTCACAAAATAAGCGGAGCGGAGCGGGTGAGCGAGCGGGAACTATATATATATATGTATGTGCGTATGTATGTGTGTATGTATGTATGTGTATGTGCATGTATGTGTGTCTGTGTGTGTGTTTATGTATGTACTAGCGGAGATACCCGGCGTTGCCCAGGTTTTTTAGAGGTTTTTCTAATGTTTGTCTCTTTCTCTCCCATTTCCTTTCCCACCTGCTTTCCCACTCCTGTTCGTTTTCCCGTTTTCGGTCGTTTTCCCGCTGCCGGTCGCTTTCCCGCTCCCGGTCGCTTTCCCGCTCCCGGTCGCTTTCCCGCTCCCGGTCGCTTTCCCGCTCCCGGTCGCTTTCCCGCTCCCGGTCGTTTTCCCGTTCCCGGTCGCTGTCCCGTTCCCGCTCACGTTTGCTCTCCCATTCCCGCTCACGCTTGCTTTTCCGTTCCCGCTCGCTGTCCGTTCCGGGTCGCTTTCCCGTTTCTATAATAGACAAACTAACCCACAAACATTCATATATATATATATAGTCTTAGCAAATCTATTTTACGTTTTATAGGCTAACAGAAGTTATGAAAGAATGTAAAAGAGAAAATGAGCGTGAACGGGAACGGGAGAGCAACCGTGACCGGGAATGGGAGAGCAAGCATGACCGGGAACGGGAGAGCAAGCGTGAGCGGGAACGGGAAAGCGACCGGGAACGGGAAAGCGACCGGGAACGGGAAAGCGACCGGGAACGGGAAATCGACCGGGAACGGGAAAGCGACCGGGAACGGGAAAGCGACCGAGAACGGTAAAGCGACCGGGAACGGTATATATATATATATATACGCGGAAAAGCGACCGGGAACGCGACGGGAACGGGAAAGCGGAGAAGGAAACGGGAGCGAGAGAGACAAACATTAGAAAAACCTCTAAAATCCCCGGGCAACGCCGGGTGCCCCCGCTAGTATTAAAGTACTAGCTGGGTTACCCGGCGTTGCCCGGGGATTTTAAAGGCTTTTTATCGTTTTCTCTCTGGCTCCCGTTTCCTTTCTCACTCCTGGTCGCATTTCTGCTCACGGTCGCTTTTCCGGCCCCGGTCGCTTTTCCGGCCCCGGTCTCTTTTACTTTTCCCGATCCCGGTTGCTTTTACGCTTTACCGCTCCAGCTTGCTCTTCTTTTCCTCTATTAAATTTCAGAGCCTACCCAATGTGGCTTAGATGGGCTGTTGCGGAATGCTGTGCACAGTCATCAAAATTGATCTGTTCTCTCGTTAACACTTTGTTGTTTGGTTTGCTCGTTTAGTTACGTCTGAACTTCCTCAATTTTAATTAGTGTTCTTTAATGTATTGGTTCCACTCTGCAAGTGTGATCTTCTGCAAAGGCTTATTATGATTGACTGAAGCTGAAAAAAAAAGAATTTATTAGTTAACGGCTGCAATAATGTTAAAATCCGCTCATATATCTCAACAGGTTATATTTATTTTAAATACTTGTAAGATTATAAATGCTTACAATAGATTTATCACACACTGTTCAACAGCTGCTTTTCGAAAAATCGCTAGTCTTAGTTTTTGAGTTGTTCTTAGTTTTTAAGTGTCATGTCTACAGAAAGCATATAACGCTACATGTGGCATGTTAATAAATGTTGACCCGTGGCTTTGAAAAATGTGATATTAAACACTGATTGAAATAAAACATGAAGTAATAATAATATTAAAAACCTTCAAAGCATTAACTTAATGAATTTTCCGAGAGTTTTCTGAGATCATCAATTTGGAACAATCGCAGAGTACCACTTTTATTTAGCAAATGATGCAATTATAAATTGAACAAAACAGCAGCAGATTGATAGGCTGGCTTGAGAACTTTGTTCATGATTTTGTTGAAACACAAAAATACTGCACTTGCTTTCATTTCTTCCAAATTTCATGCACCTCATATATCAGTGAAACTTTTACAATAAATTGGTGTTGCATGTAAGATTTTCTTTAAAATGTAATTTTCTAATTTCCTCTGAAAAGTAAAAAATAAAATAAGACCGATAAATTTATTCATAATCTTATAGTCATAACTACTCGTGAATAATAATGGTTGTAATGCCATCACATAAAAAAAAACTTACCTGCCCAAAAAAAATTCTCATTTACCGATAGGCTGATAGCAAGCTCGTCGCTCAACAATATTAGATAAGGAACAATTGAAGTCAGAAGCCTTGAACGATAAATATGAACAATGAATTTAAATTTATTTTTCCAATCTGCAACTCCTTTTTGTAAAACACAAAATGTTAGAGCATAATGATAATCTTATAATAATTAATAATAATATAACATAATTAAACACGTGCAATGCAACAAACGAAACAAATTGAAAGATACACAGTAAATCATGATTTTAAAAACTAAAAACAAATTACCAAAGCTTTGCCACTTACTTTTGAATGGGAGATATGAACAATGAATTTCTAATTTGATTTAATTTTAATTTGTTAAGTCTGGAACTCTTTTTGTGAAGCACAAAATATCTCTAAATAGAAGAAATTCCACCTGCAATTTATTGATTAGTCCTGAAATCCAAAGTTATCTAGATTTAAAAAATAAGTTGCTAAAATCAAATATAAAGTTTACCGATAGCAGAGCTGTCGTATCGGAGGTTCGGAAGAGAATGAGCCTCAATGAGCTCTATGAAATCAAAACAAAGGTATCCGGCAGCACCATAGATATCTATGGGCGGCACTAAACAACACACATATTTATTTAATTTAATATTTATATTTAAAACCTTTAAAACTTAAGAAAAAAAATTAAAAATATTTTGTATAATTTAACTATAAATTAACTTATTTTTATTTTGTAGAAAAAAATTTTACTCCAACTTACTACCGCTGACCAAAACGTTTTTTGTCCATAAAACATCAACGGAGGAACCAATTTATTTAAAATTTTACAGGAACCACCGCTTGAATAAGATACATAAGTGTGCCAAATTTCAATTAAATCTGTTTGGCCGTTTACATTTTATGTCCGAACAAACAAACAAACAAACAAACAAACAAACATTTCATTTTTATATATAAGATATAAAAGGCTCTTCTACAACAAAAAAGTTTATTTTCTTACTACAAGATTGAAAACAGCAGACAAAGGAAACATAGATTTTTATCATAAAGAAACATAGATTTTAATGACTTAACTGCAGGAGAATTATAATATCTTTTACGTTTAGATTAGAAACTTTTATAAATAGGCAGCTTTTATTCTTTCTGCAAATTTGTTTTTGTTCATACAATAACAAATATTTTGAACATAGTCTTTCAAATACTTAATTTCAAAGTGTCGGAAAACAAAATGTATGTATCAAACATATTGTATCATTGAGAAAAAGCAGAGTTTTTATTATAAACTAGAAAAACCCCATAAAAATTGCGGGTTTTCAATATTTATGGACCTGTCAGATTTTAAATAAAGAACATTTTCCTTCTCTATGTCATTATTATAGGAAGTTCACTTAAATCAGGATTTCAATCGCTTTAAAAGATTAATTGTTGTAATTAGTCAATGTGGCTGCTCTACCTGCTCAGCAATATCAAAATATTTTCCAATGTTTTGGATCGAACCTGGTTCAAGTAAATTAATATCACTACATTTCATGCCATGCTTTTGGAAGACAGCTTCAATAACTTGCGATGTTTTCTTTTGAACAATTAATCTAGCCTAATCGGACAAACTCTTGCGTAATAAACTAAGGTAAAAACGTTTTGAATCTTTAAGACTGACAGTGTACAGTTGCGTAATAACTATTAGTACACGCCTGTAGGCACCCAATTTATGAATTTCGCATAACGCAGCAGCCGCCGCGTTATGCGAAATTGCTAACATACATACATCAAAAATTATGTATGTAGATCCTTGATTTAAAAACACAATTTTTGCTTTCTTTAAACAAATTTATAACTGATGGTTTCATATTTTTGATGCTTGTTTGAAATTTTAGAAATTTAAGTAGCCTCATTTCATACTTTAATTTTGTCCAATCAATCTAAAAATTCACTATAATACATTTTCATCTCAATTGGATAAAGGTACGTATGCTTGGTTAAACGTCAAAAATACCAAAGGATGCCACAAGCAACCAAGCAGACATGGTTAAGTTAATATAAATGATTCAAAAAACTATAAAATTAGATTTTCGTATTAATAAATTGTTATTACAAATTTCAGTGTAGTATACTATGAAGTTCTGTTAACTTTTCATTTGTTTACTAAAACCTTTCCTACTACAAATCCTCGCTGAAAGTTTCCTTGAAGGTTTAGTTTTGTACATCTGAATATTTCCTTTATTGAAACCTTTGAATTATTGTCTTTTGAAGCTTCAACTTTTCCTGGTTTGACCAAAAGCTCCTCCCATGCTCTGCCAAAATCCATTCCCCAGTTAGTCGGGTAGTCGTCAAATATAATGACGTTCTCTTTACTGGCATGTGTGGCGAAGTTGATCAAATCTGCTTTGGCAACAGGATATGTATGTCCGCCATCAACAAAAAGCAAATCACACAATGGAAGTTTTCCAGTTGCTTTTACTTTCGGGATCTCAACTGTGGAATCTCCAAAGTGGACTGTCAAGCGTTCTGGCGAAAACAATTCTTGTAATGATTTGGCCATTCTTTTGCTGTACACGTGTGAGCCAAGATCAAAGCTGTGAACCTGTTTCAGATTTTTTATATTTTTTAAATATAATAGTTTCAATGTATTCTTTTTTAAACAAATTAACTTCAGCATACAATTCATCGCAAGCTAACAATTATTTGACTTTGACAGTAGTAATTATCTATAAAAAAAAGTTGTATGGCTTATGACTAGCGCAAATGGAAAGTTGTAACAAAAGTATAATTTAGTGCGTTGTTTTTAACAAACTGTTTTTTCAGAATAAAAACTAAAACTAAAAAAGTTGGTCGTTTTTTTCAAATGCTTAATTCATTTTTTTAAAATATAATCGTTAAAATTTGTTTTCAGTTGAACAACATTTACTTTTAAGTTGGGATTTGCCGTGAGAAAATTAAAACTGCTATGTCCATAATTGAAACCAGTCTCACAAACTGTTTTTACTGAAGTGATCCCAGCCAAAAGATGAAGTACTCTCATTTCTTCTGGAACTTGACTAGAGTAACCTTCTGACTCTGACAAGCCTTCTTGGGATTTTTTAAACCTGAATACGATTACAATTGCTAAAAATTTAAAACCACTAAATTAACATCAAATGAAAACATGCTACACCTTTCTAGAATAAATAAAAAAATCAAACTCTATAAAACGAATTATGCCGTTAGAACAAATGGTATTTCTCTTAAGAAATGAAAGTATTTTTATTATTTATTACAATAACTAATTTATTAAAATAATTTTATTCAATTTTACCTGACTTCAAATTCTGAATTAAGACTGAAATAATTCTTCGACATATTGTATTTTGACCAGTCCTTTACTAAATGCTCGCAATACTTGGCTGATTGGTTTAATTGTCCTAGAACTGTTTCGTATTCATCTTTTTTGATATGACCACTTAAGAAGTTGGGATATCCACTCCAATATAGGAAGATAATTATCACAAAGAGAAATGCAATAATAAAACAACTCCGGTTTCCAGAAAAATTTCTAAAAGTCATCATTTTCTTAGAGTTTTCTTTTCAAATAAGAAAAAGTTTTTTGTTCATTGAATAAACTAATTTCTGAAAAATATACAGACACAAAAATTTAGTATTTTATTAATAATACTAGAGATAGCTCGTCAAAAAGGATGGATTTTTTATCTATATATATAAAAGAACATGTCCTGACTGACTGATAATCAACGCCGAGCTCAAACGCCTCATCCTAGGAACGTGAAATTTAAAACTTATATTACTTTTATTGCGTAAGCATCCACTAAGAAAAGATATTTAAAAATTTTGCTCCTGAAAGGAAGAAACTGGAAAACAAACTTTTTTTTAAAACAATGTATATCTCGAAAACCAAAAATGAAAAGGTTTTGAAATTTGGTATATGGATTCTTGTTGAAAAATAAAAAGATACGTGTTTCACTATTTTTTGAAAATTCGGTTTCCCGGACCTCAAATGTGGGTTGGAAAATTGGGTTATTTGGTTTTAAAGTAGCTGCTACTCAAAAACTGTGAATGCTACAGGAGTAAAAATTAGTATTTAGTTTCTACTCCAAAAATAATGAAATACGTGTTTTAACATTTTTTGAAAATTTGCTTTCCAGGACTTCAAATGTGGGGTGGAAAATAGGGTTATTTGTTTTTTAAAGTAACAGCTACTCAAAAACTGTAAACACCACAGATGTAAAAATTAGTATTTAGTTTCTATTCTAAAAATAAAGATATACGTGTTTTACCATTTTTTTAAAATTTGGTTTCCAGGACCTCAAATGTGGGGTGGAAAATAAGGTTATTTGGTTTTTAATGTAACTGCTATTTGAAATCTGTAGATGCTACTGGAGTAAAAATTAGTATTTGGTTTCTACTCCAGAATTAATGATATACGTGTTTTACCATTTTTTGAAAATTTGGTTTCCAGGACTTTAAATATGGGGTGGAAAATAGGGTTACTTTGTTTTTAAAGTAACTGCTACTCAAAAATTGTAAGTGCTACAGATGTGAAAATTAATATTTTGAGGTTTTGTGCCGGTTAAAAGTAGATGAGTTCAGTTTATCACCGGACGGACGGGCCAGGCCGTTATTATTTTTTTTTATTGAGATTTAGCATACGCCTTATCAAGACAAGTCTTGCTCAAGGCGAGAGAGGGAGGGTACTTGCAAAGGCAGCCATTTATAGGCGCCTACCCCTTTAGCAAATGCGAGTGAACTCCTTGCTTAAGGGAATTACGCTGGTGACGCCGGCGAGGTTTGAACTGCCGACCTAACGATCAACAGGCGAACGCTCTACCGCTCTGCCACCAGCGCCTCAATTTTAGGGTCTTCATACGGCCCTGCCCAAACCTTAAATCAAGGTGGGACGGGCCAAGATTTTTAACCAAGTATATAAACATTTTAGTGATTTTAGGGTGTTCAGACGGGCCGGGCTAAACCTGAAGTTAAGGTGGGACGGGCCGAAGTTTTTCATCAAGTATATAGAACTTCTAGGCCTGTAAAAACGGGCCGAGCCCATATTAGACGGGCCAGGAATTTCGGTTTTTGAAACGGGCTGGGCCAAGTTGTCGACGGGCCGAGCCGAGACCTAAAAATTGATCCGTGCAGTACTCTACTATGTATACACGGTTCAAATTCTCTAATTTCATGCGAGCAAAGCCGCTACGGGCACTGCTAGTATATTATATATCAATTTGCAGTACCAAACAACGTTTCGTGAAGTTATCATATACATACAAAATAAAGATTCCGATGATATTATAGTGGTGTTATAGCGACGAATCGATTTCAAGACCACTACGATGCAGTCAGCCGTATTCAGCGCCTCAATCGATTTATTTACCCCAGTGAAACCACCGGTACTCATTTGACTATCACAGGAGGATGAAAGGCTGAGTTGACCTGAGCATTCAGATCGATTGAATTCAGAGTGAACTCCTTGCTCAAGGAAGTTACGCGATGTGGGATTCTGCATACCTGGGACATGAACCCAGAACCCCAAGCTCAAAAGTCAAAGACTTTTAATGCTGTCCTATCGCGCCTCTTATATATGCATAAAGTCAGACATCGGACATTTTGTACGTTACGTTTGGCGCTGGGCATTTTGACAGCCGCCGAGACGTTGTGGTCCCATTCTGATTTTTTGTTCGTGTCAGCTAAATAAGCTATCTTGCGTTATTTAGTTACCATTAAGCAGCATTTCATTTAATTAGTCGTGTTAAAAAGCATCTAAATATACAATAAATTTAAAAGTTAGATTTTGTTTTTTTGCATTGCGCATAAGGATTTAAAAAAATCTAATTAAATCTGATATAAAAAATTTAATTATAAAAAAAAACAGTTTGAGAAAAATAGGGGAAAATAGAATAAAGAGAGAAAAGTTAAAAAAGGAAAAAAGAAAAAGAAAGAAAAAAAAGCCATAAGTGGATTTATTAAAAAACTAGCAGTGCCCGTCGCGGCTTCGCTTGCTTGAAATTAGAGAAGTTGAACCGTGCATCCATAGTAGAGTACTGCACGGGCTGTTTTTTTACGGCCCGGCTGAGCCCGGCCCGTCGACAACTTGACCCGGCATGTTTCATAAGCCAAAAATCCAGGCCCGGTCCGTCGTATATTAGTTCATATTATTATTTTAGTCGAAATTTAAATAAGTTTTTAAATATCCAGATTTTTAAAACTTTTAACAGAAAATATTTTAGTTGACAGTGCAATATTTAACTATTTTAAATAATATTAGGTATTGTACAAAATTAGTTTTATTCAAAACTCTATATCTGAAAAATAGTAATTTTAAGTCATAGCCATAATTAGCTGAAAGTTCTTTTAATTGAATAAATTGGAAAAACACTAATCAATAAAAAGCGCTTTTTCAACATGTTACAAAACACATATTGAAATCGCTTCGGAAATGACTGAATATTGTTTTTGTTTGTGGCTAAAGTCTATGCTGACAGTTTCACAGTTTTAAGTAATCTAAATGTCCGCAGAGGAAAAGAGAGACAGAGAAGTCAAGCTAAACAAAAGTGTGTAAAAAACGCTTCATATCTAGCTCTTAGTTTCAGTCTACGTCATCAGAGGCGCAGCCAGGGAGGGCGAAGGGCCCGGTTCTACCCCGAAAGCTTGCCTATGTTGATGTTGAAGTGACGCGCGTGCCCGTGTATAGGGTCAGAGTTGTCCATGGGTCCAATTTTGAAGACCCGACCCACCAGAAAATCTGATCAGACCCGACTTAATTTTGTTTTTTATTTTGTAACCCGATCCATTTCTTTCGACCCGACCCGACCGATTTGCTCTAATTGAACAAGTCTTCATTCAAATTCAACATCTGCTTCCAAGGTTTCTTGACCAAGGATCTTTCATTGACCTAGAGGAGACACTCAAGTACTACGTCTGCGACCTTGGTCACATATCTGCTGTTCGTGGTGAATACTTCTGCTAGAAACCCAAATGGTCGAATGTTCGATTGGCAGATCGGCCACATACCGCAGTTGATGCTCTGCAACATTGTCAAGATTCTATCTACCCGCAAATAATACGCTATTAAAACTCTTAATCACGTTGCTATTTTCTTCCGCGACAGCCGAGAGATCTTTCTAAACTATGCGTTGACTCGAATCAAATCTTATCTACGCACCACAATGAGCCATACAAGGCTGAATGGGTTTACTCAGATGACCATCAATCTCGACTTTAACATTAATGAAAAAGCCGTTATCGACATTTATCGCAGCAAAAACATCGGCTGAATTTCATATTGTAATTTACTGTTCCAAATTAAATGTCTTTTAGTTTGTTATTACTAATTTTTGCTTAAAGTGTCGGTAAGCTTTGACTTTTTTGGGTCGTAATATTTTCAGTAAAACTTACTAATCAGTGTATGCCCCGCCCCCTTCCGAAAAAATGTTTTGACTGAGCCCTGTACGTCATACGTCATCAGCAACTACATTCAATGGTACTGCAAATTCATGAACACTGTAATTTGGCGCAAACTCAGTTCTCATGAAAAGAAAATTGTTAGCATAATTTCAACACCGTACCTTAATCACCGGGCTCAGACGGCAAAAAATGGTTGAGATTAGAGGTAGAATTAAAATTAGACCGAAGTTTTCCTTTTAAAATTGACTTCTAATTTTTGAATAAAACCAGCTGTTTTTATTATCACCATGCTTATATTAACTTGCAATGTGGTTTGTTTGTTTGTTTGTTGATGTTTGTTTGTTAGATGTTTGTTTGTTTCATTGCAAACGTTGTTTTTGGAAACATCGCGTCTTGTCTTATCAACGAAGTTAACCAACGTCGATCTCGGTTAGTACTTCGATAGGTGACATTAAATACATCAATCTGTTTTTAGATTTAAAAAAATGTATACACTAAAAATGAAAAATAGTAAAAATATAAATAATATTTAAATTTATAAAAAAAAAGTAACACTAAAAAATATATAAAGAATAATCTTTTTTAAACAACGCTTGTTTACTAATGTACTAAAAGGTTAAAAATAATTATAATGTTTAATATTAACATTTTTTGAACTAAACTTTTTGTTTTGAATATAAGAGCGTTGGGCGTTATCTATATAATATCTATAACCTATTATCGCCCAGCTCTTTAATCTTCCAAACGAAACGTTTGGTTCAAAAAATGTTAAAATCTACACTTTAATAATATTTTCAACCTTTTAGTACATTAGTATACGAGCGTTGTTTAAAAAAAAACCTTTTAATTAATTGGTTTTTATTTTTAGTGTTTTTTTTATAAATCCAAATATTATTTATATTTTTTACTATTTTTTATTTGCTAATGTATAATTTTCTTAAATCTAAAAACGGATTAATGTAGTTAATGTCACTCATCGAAATACTAACCGAGTATTTTTTCGACGTTGCTTAACTTCGTTGATATTTTCATTTAATCTTTTCTTTTTTTAATTTGTCCATTATTTTTTTTGCATCGTTTAATTAAAAAACTTTTTTGTTTTAAATTTTGAATTGTAAAATCTAAGTGAACTTTAATAAAAAAAAAAGCTTGAACGATTGTAGAGAATTTTGTTGATATATAAAAAAATTGGCGCGATGTACGCTTCCGGCCGCGAATGCTTTACGCTCGCCTGTATTTCTCTTTATTCTCTTTTTTTTTATTCCGTTTTCTTAATTTAAATTTAACAATTTCGTAACTTTTTCTCTTTATTAGCAAACTCAACGTTCTCATATTAATCATTTAAAGTTCAGAATCGCGTTCGACTCGAGTGGATATGTTGGTTGCCGCTATTGCCCTGGCGGTTCGTCGTGGCTGCAATCGATCTGTAATCTCTGTCTATTATCATATACAATTTGTTTATAATTCTACCAAACTGGTATTTTTGACCTGAGAACTATTCGTCAAGAACACTGCTAAGCTGAAACCTATTCGTCAAGAATACTGCTAAACGGAAACCTATTCTATTGTCGAGAATACTGCTAAACTAAAATCTATTTGTCAAGAATACTGCTAAGCTGAAACCTATTCGTCAAGAATACTGCTAAACTGAAACCTATTCGTCAAGAAGACTGCTAAACTGAAACTTATTTGTCAAGAATACTGCTAAATTGAAACCTCTTCGTCAAGAATACTGATAATCTGAAACATACAGTCTAATATTAATCATGAACGTTAATGAATTATCAGTATAAAAAAAACAGAAAAAACCATTAAATTTGTCAGTTTCGCGATATGTCGCACATTGCGTACACAAAGGTCAACTGTACGCCATTAGAAGGCTACTCGCATCGAACAGGATTCTGTCAAACAGCATTACACCGCTGTACGACCTTAAATCAATTGGACTGTTAAGATATAGAGGGTGCCGAGGCCAACACCACAAAAACGGTATAACAAGAGGAGTGAAAAGTGACGACTTCCAACTGGGCGAACGTTTTACTAACCTTAACAGCTGTGGCACTGGTTGCCATATCCTTAGTCAATGCAGATCTTTACAAATTAACGATCAGACTAACTACACTCACCATGCTGCTGATCCAACCCATCAATTCATTCCTATCATAACAACGACACGCGATCGCGTCCCACGCCAGGTTTCTGAACGCAACGGTGCGAGAGACCGGCTACTCGTGCGACCTCGCCTTCAGCGTCATGGTTGCCACAGTGCCGGGCAGCTCGTCGGAGCGACACATAATATTCGTACCCTGCGCCTACGACCGCCCTCATCGACACCGGCCTGTCCAACAATCTTCTCATCAAGTGGTCGACTCACCTTCAAGTCATGACGCCTTCCTACTCAACCTCCACTCAATGCTTGTGGAGTCGTCTAAATGTCGACGATTTCCGAACGGCTCTCGACGGGTCTCCACTCTCCGACGAGGCACATTTTAATACTCTCAATATCGACCAGCTGGGCAGGCTCTACGATGACCTCATTGTTTGCATACTTGATCGGCTATTGCCGGATGAACCAACAAACCGCTTTTTTTGGCTAAATCAAATCCGTGCTTATCGTCGTCTCCTCAATAAAAACGAAGCAGTTTATGGCTTAATGAAATCGGCTCAAACAGGTCTGTACCTCGGAAATTGTGGCGGACAATTGACAGAGTCTTCGGTTGTTGCCGTGCGTCGGCCGACAGCTCGATACACTCGGAGAAGTTTAGTGAGTTCTTCGTTAAAAAGGTTGCCGACATAAGAGCATCCACCACCGATCGATGCTGGTCAACCGACGTTCTCTACTACATCGCACAATTTCTCGTCCTTCTCTCCCATCACCGTCTCTAATGTAATCACCGCCATCCGGAACTTTCGAAACAAACAATTTTCTGTCGACCTCATCCCGACGTGGTGTTAAAGAAGTGTTCGTCCGCCATTGCACCCTTCATCACTTTTCTATAAAAAAATTTCCTATCAACCGGCATGTTTCCACATTCTTTAAAGTCTGCTGTTATCACTCCTCTACTAAAAAAGCAAAGTTTGGAGCCATCTGATGTCGCCAACTACAGACTTATTTCTAATCTGTATGTACTATCTAAGATGATAAAGCGGATTGTTGCCCAACAGGTTGTCAACTACATCGACATCGTCGGATTGTTTCCTGAATTTCAATCGGCATATCGGAGGTTTCACTCTACCGAGACTGCGCTGACGCAGGCTCTGTCAGACATCTTTTCATCCATCGACGGTCATAAATTTGTCTTAATGTCAATGCCTGACATGTAGGCTGCCTTAGACACCGTTGATCATCAGATTTTGGTTCAACGACTGAACATGTAATTTGTGCTTTCTTTGTCGGTTCTGGGGTGGTTCAGGTCATATCTGGCTAACAGACAACAAAATTTATTGCACGCTAGCCACAACACTCACTTGTGGAGTTCCACAGGGTTCTGTTCATGGCCCCATCCTCTTTGTTTTATACACTGCCGACGTTATTGAAATCATCCAAAGACATGACCTACTTCATCATCTCTATGCCGATGATTTTCAAATATATGGATCCTGTCAGCCATCTGCGGTCGACATCGCGCGTCTTCGTCATTCACTGATGGCTTGTATATCCGAGGTCGCGGAATGGATGAGGTCAACCCGATTACAGTTCAACTCGTCAAAACTGAATTGATTTGGTTTTTTTCTTCTCGGATGCTTGCTCAACTCGACAACGACCCGTTCTTGGTCTGTTCCGACCTTGTCCAGCCTGTCGGTGTGGTGCGTGACCTCGGACTACAACGCAACAGCGGCCTGACATTAGTTTCACACATCACCAAGGTCGTTCGAACTTGCTTCGGGGTGCTGCGGCGGATTCGCTCCGTCATCAGATCGCTGCCGCGTGGAGTAGCATGCATGCTAGTCCAGTCGTTCATCCTGTCACATGTAGATTATTGCAATGCCAAATTTGCTGGACTACCGCAGCGCGAAATTGCTAAGCATGGAAGTTTCTTTGGTTCCCTTACGAACTTAACCGAAAAGTCGGTTTTTTTCTGTTTTTATCGGTTGTCGGAAGTTCGGAATAAAATTATTTCCGACCCCGAAAAAAACCGAACGTTCGGAATTATTTTTCGTAAATGTCGGTTTTTTTCGGAATTCCGTAAAAAAATTAAACAATTAATTTAACTGATCGTCATTTTAGATCAATGAAATATTATAATTATATCATATCTTTCCTTTTTCTTCTGTTTGCAATAATGGAAACACGTCAATAGTTTTGTGTACGGCGTTGAAGTTAGCAGCGGTAACTAACTTTGCCTGCATTATATATGGAAAATTCAAAGTTGAGGCATTTTATTTTTTTCAACATTTTTTTTTAATAGAAAATTAAAAAACAAAACGATCTGTATTATTTTCAACTAAATCTCTCAATTATTAACGGAATTATATGGTAAAAACTATTGCGGTTAAATCGGTTATGTCTCTATTTACAATGTAAATACTCGCTAGGCTACTCAATAACCGTTGCTAACTCTTCACGCATTTTACATAGAAAATTCAAACTTGATGTATCTTAATAAAATTTACATATTTGAATAGATAATTCTAAAACAAATCAATTTGTACAAGTCTCGTCAAAATGCCTAAAACATTAAGAGAGTAATCCAGTAATTTTCGGCGGTTCCGTATAATTTCCGAATATCCTCGATCTTTCGGAAACGGTTTTTGAAAGTTCGGAATGAAATTATTTCCGAACCCGATTAAAACCGAACGTTCGGAAGAAAAATATTTCCGATTACTTTCGTACCCGAATAAAACCGAACGACAAACTTCCATGCTTAGAAATTGCAAGGCTACGGGTTGTCGTCAATGGCGCTGCGCGGCTCGTTGGTGGCATCGGCAGGTACGACCACATCACCCCAGTTCTGCGCGACCAGCTTCATGTTCTTAACCCATTAGCGGTTACAGTTGCAAAAACTCAACGTCAGTTTTAGTAATTTCGTTAGTCAGTGACCATTAATGGGTTAAAATAAAGGAACGCATTCAATTAAAACTCTGTCTTCTTGTCTACCAGTGCCTCCACGGGCTAGCACCACTGTACCTTCGACGTCATGTAAAACCCCTAGCCGATGACTCCAGCCGTCTTCGACTTCGGTCCTCCAAAACACTCGACGTCTTCGTTTCGTCTATACGTACTCGTATTAGCGACGCTCCTACCGGCACTAAATTTCTATTAAAAAATACTCGCCCTTTTGAAAAGAATGTTTTTTGTATTAACTGAATTTTCTCAACGAAGAATCAAAAAAGGTTGGGCTGGAAGTAAACACCATGAAGACCGTACAGATGCGTCTCATCTTCCCTGAAGATTTTAATGCACCGCACCTCACAATCGACGGCGAAAAAGTAGTAGTGGTCCGGGACTTCAAATATCTTGGTTCTCACATGAACTCAGATGTCAAAGATATTGAGGCCAGATCGGACTATCATGTGGGGCCTTCCACAAACTGGAAAAGATCCTCACCTCCAGACACGTCGGTGTGATGCTGAAAGTGCGCTTCTTCAACGCTGCATGTGTATCGATTTTGTTGTATGGATGTGAATCTTGGCTTGTAACAAAAAGTTTGTCGATTAAATTGGACGTGTTTGCCAGAAAGTGTTATCGCAGGATGATCGGTGTGGTTCAGTCAGAGGATCGTATGACAAATGAGGACCTGTACGACAGGGTACAATCGGCTCCTATCAGCACATTGATCCGTCATCGTCAGATGTCTTTCACTGGTCACTGCCTACGTATGAACCAGGATGAACTGGCAAATATATACATGCTGTATTCATCGAACGTAAGAACTAACAACAGACGCGGCCGTCCAAGAATGTCATACCTCGACCAGATGTCAACATACATGGGTTATGACAGAAAGAGTATCACCGCTGAGGATGTTAGAAGGGAAGCCACGGAGGCCAAAGGAGAGAAATGGAAGCTCAGATATTGTCGTCTGCGGAGTGGAGGGACCAACAAGTCCGGACGAAATGTAGTCGGTCGATGATATATATATATATATATATATATATATATATATATATATATATATAGTTAAAGTCGATGAACACTATAGAGAACTACTCATCAACAGCACACATAAAAGGCTATACACATTCATTCGTTTTTTTTTTAAATTCATCTTCTGGTATCTTTCAGCAGATAATGAATACGATGATTGCAGACGATAATTTTGGTTAAACTAAAAGAAATCAGTTAAATAATGCCGCAACTAAAAGAATAGGCCTTAGTAGGGCAAAGATTTTTGTAAATTCCATTTAGCCCTAGGAATGAAGGACACTTTTTTTATTGCAATTGAGGTTATTTTTCTTTTTTCACCCATAGGTACCCTTTTCCTAAATAGCT
This sequence comes from Erpobdella octoculata, assembly GCA_963978895.1. Taxonomy (NCBI): domain Eukaryota; kingdom Metazoa; phylum Annelida; class Clitellata; order Hirudinida; family Erpobdellidae; genus Erpobdella; species Erpobdella octoculata. The sequence goes on along the minus strand of OZ022238.1, from coordinate 22,304,046 downwards.
GCAATGTGAATTTTTATACCTGCCTTGGTTGATGTAGAGTAATTGTGAATCTATTGGAAACAAAGTATTTATTAAGAACTTGGTAGAAAATGTGGTGTTGACAACCATTAAATTAGGGCTCATATAATCCTTTTTTGTTTGAACTGTCTATCTATCATTTTGGAAACCTAAATTGACTGCTGTGGTATAAAAAATAGTAGTTTTGAAACTCATTGTATTCATCTAGTATGGCTTGCAGTGAGATAAAGAGTCATAAGCGTCACAATAAAGGAGACAGGAGGACATGTCCTCCTCACAAATTTTGAGGTGGTGAACAACAACGTATTTGTCCCCCCCCCTTTTACGATGATATGCATTTTACTTTAGGCCTCCCTTGCCCCCCAAAGTTGCGGGCCTGGAAGAACTGAGCATCATGCTGCAAAAAATCACAAACAGTGGCTAGAACACGAGTTGCTGTTAAAAATTATGAAGAAATTCTTGACTCTACGTAAAGGAGATAGGTTTCATCGGCTTTAGATGGATTTTCAGGAAAAATGGGCTGATTGCCAACTCAAGCAGCTTTCAGCTCCACGTTCGAGAAAACTTCCCAAGAAGCTTCAGTACATTGACACGCCGGCAAAGCCTCATGAGTTCATTTCTGAGAAACAACTAAAACAGGGTTTCTTGAAGTGCTGGTCCCCGGAGCTCCTGTCACCGGTCCGTGAAAACATTCTTCAAAAATTAAAAATTTGATGGTGCCGCAGCGATGACAGGAGAGCTCTCTGGATTGGTCACCAAAGTAAAAGCATTGGCGCCATAATGTATGTTCATCCACTGCTTTATTTGCAGAGAAGTGCTGGTTACTAAAATAATGAGTGAAAAACTGCATGAAGTCCTTAATAATGTAATAGCAGTTGTAAATTTCATATCTGCAAGTGCAATGAATACTCGCCTATTTTCAGTGCTCTGTGAAAAGATGGGCTCTGGCCATAATGCTATGCTTCTTCTGAGCGTTTGTAGATGGCTTTTTTGGGATGAGGTGCTTACTCGAGTGTTTAAGCTCAGAAAAGAGATTTAAGTTTTCATACAATCCAGAAAGCCTTCTCTTTTGGAAATATTAAGTAGTGACATAATCTGTTTGGTAGCATATTTGTCTGATATCTTCAACCTTCTGAATGAGTTAAATATGTTCAAGCTCATGTTTTCCACTAATCGTTTATTCACTAATAATAAATTTGTTCAAATAAATTTTAATGTTATATTAAACAAATAATATTTAGATTTAAGAATAATTTAAATCCCAAAATTAAGATGTTATTATATGAGCTCATCCTTATAATTTCCTATTAATACCACGTTTTTTTTAACTTCCGATTTTTGGCTCAAAAATTTGCCGATTCCGGTTTCGGCTGATTAATCGGCAATCTCTAATATGAAAAATTTCACATCGACGAAAATGTTTGCCGATTCTTCAGAAAATCATTTTGGTGGGTACCCAGGACGGTTTTTGCTTTTTTGGCAGCTTTTAATTTGTCTTCTGCTTTTCGTTTTTTGCCTTTTCACAGATTCCAGAAAATTTAGAAACATTGTCTGTGTGTCTTGTTCTCAGGTATGTAATCAATCCACTCGTACCGAAAGTGCGCGCATCGCTTCCTCCTCGTTTTAGTTCTTCATTGCACTCTAAACAGTTGACCCTCAATTTGTGTTTCTTTGCGCTATTATTAAATATTTCAAATTATTTTAATAATAATAATTAAATTAGTTATTGTAGTGTACGTAGACGAGTAGAAAAATTTTATATCACAAAATTGGATACACAAATGTTTGTTTTGCTTATTTTATAGCAATTAAAGTAACAGCAAGGGCCGTATTTACCAACCGACGTTTGATTAGCGAGATGTTAAGCCCTTTACGCATAAAAACGATTTTCTGGTTTAATAACCCACGCTTCCTACTACTAATAAACTTGAAAAAACAAAATTTATGCATAGTGCATCCTCCTGTGCATGTCGGAATCGGTTAACCTAATGTTGCCGATTCCGATTAATCGGAATTTTCAACAAATCGGCAACATCCTATTTCAGGACCAAAAGTCGGTTACTTTTAATATATAAATATATAAATGATATGTTAATATGTTAATATGTTAATATGTTTAATATATATATATATATATATATATATATATATATATATATATATATATATATATATATATATATATATATATATAAGCAACTAACAAACTTTAATATTTGAGATAACAAAATAAAAAAAGTTTGTTCTAGAAAGTTGCCTCTCCCACTTTGCAAAACGATGCGACGCGCCTGTAAAGAGTTGATCGACTATCACAAGCTGAAAAGCCAAAATTAAAAGCTCTTAGTTCTTCGGACAGACCATTTAATTGGATTAGAAAAATTAACTTTTACTGGCTAAAATTGAGTGATTTTAATTATTGACAATTTTTGACATACAAAGCTATTTATATGTTGTTTTTTAAAGGTTTATGGTAGCAGTTATATCATTGATCGCCGGGCGCTTTGTCTTTCTTTTTTATTTTTCAATTGCTTGATTAATTTGCTCTATAATTTGTAGAAATGACTTTTTTCAGCTAACAAAATGCATTTCAGTAACAAAGAGGAAAGGTTAGTAGTAATGGTTGTATTAGATGACGGGACAACGGCAATGAAGCTAATTTAGTTATTGATTATCCAAACAGAATGGTCGACAATTCTATTCGGAAGTTTGTGGACAAAAAAAATCTTAATTATGGACGAAATGACGACATGGCTAAGACATCAGTATCACTCTTTTACAAAGCCGAAATGCGTCAAGATTTAAAAAAAAGATAAACAGGCAATAAAGAATATACGAGTTCGTAACGTGCTTGTTGAAGACCCATCTTGAGCCATCTTCACATGACTACATGTCTATTACAACGGTAGTAGAACTCATAACCTCGTGTTAAAAATAATCAAAATAACAGCTGCAAACTGGAAAAAACCAGTGTTGTCTTTATGCTTACTTGTCCTTACAGACACAACCATCCAGCGACATATATAGGACATATTCGCACAACTTTTTCTCGACGATTAGCAATGCACACATAGGGTACAAACCTTTTTTATCATCTTACTACAGTTCACTATCAAGAACCTAATAAAGCCAGTTTGGTGTTAACACTGAAATAATGGCCTCTGATCCAGACCTTAACCCAGTGGTTCTTAACTTTTTTCCGGGGCCTTTTTTGACAAACTCGATTTGACTGCACTTCCCTACTTTTGCATATAAAAAAATAATGAGTAAAATGTAATTTATTTTTTGTTGCTTCCCACCCATTAGGTCAGAAAAATGAAGACCAATCTTTAACAAGGCAATTTGCATATCATCACCGGCGTCCAATCAGCTTCTTTGCTTGGTTTTCACATTTACCAAAGCAGAAAAGCTAATCTTACACAAGTAGGACAAGTAGGCAATAGCAAAAAGAACGATGAATGTCAGTGCACTTTTGGCCAAAACTGTGTAACTATCTAATAAAGAGTTTGAGGTTTTTTACTTTTAACAATTTGATAAAAAACTAGGTATGAGGCAATCGGGGTTAGTTTGTCAATAATAGACCAAAATCCTAGTTGAGGTTAAATTGCTGCCGCGTCACAACGAGCTTTTTTCTGTTTAAGAACGTCAATCGATTCAAAATTGTTGGAATGTCATGCACTGAAATGCTCTATTAGCTCGTTCGGTTTTAAGTTGTCATTCGACTGGACTTCGTCACATAAAAAACAATTCGGTAATTTTTTGTGTGTCGTTTTTGTCAGTGATAAAAGTGAAACCATACTGAACTGTTTTCTGAATATTTCCGTTTTTTTACACCTTTCAGTTTTGAAATGCCAGTTGAAGTGATAACCAGGGACGGATCCAGGGGGTGGAAAAACTGCATCCCCCACTAGAATATCAATAAAACATTTTTTGGGTAGAATACCCAGTTTTTGGAAAATGACTGTTGTTTAAAGTAAAATTACTAAAAAATACCTATGACTACCTCCTGGTTATTAACTTGTTTGAGAAAAAAGTGGAAACCTTTGAAGTTTTTCTTGAAAAAATACCCCCTCTTCCAGGGGCGCAATCAGCAGAAAATGCTGGGGGAGGCTCAAGTGTGAGTAAGTGGAAAAAGCCCGCCGGTTGCAAAAAAACTTTTTGGCTATCTTTAGTCTGCAGTCTTTTTTTTGGTAGCTTTAATAATTTATTAATGAAAAAAAAGAAAGACTGCAAACTCAGTCTCAAATCATTTAAAGCAATTGTAAACAAAAATAAGTTTATGAATAAATGTAGCACCCCCCACCCAAAGAAAAACCCCTCGTATTTGGAGAAATTGCAGGGCCTTCTGCTTAGGCCTGGGAGCTTGCTAAAATTAAAAAAAAAAGGAAGAAAGCCCGCCGCAGGCGAAAAAATTGTTTGACTATCTTCAGTTTGCAGTCTTTTTTGGTATCTTTAAGAATGTATTAATGATAGAAAATGAAGACTGCAAACTGAAGATAGTCAAACTCAGCCTCAAGCCAGTTAAAGCAATTGTAAAAAAATAAGTTTGTGAATAAATGTAGCACTCTCTACCTCCTCCCCCCAAAAAAAACGCATCGAGTTTGGAAAAATTGCAGGAACCTCCGATTTGGCCTGCCCCCCCTAGTTGCGCCCCTGTCTTCTCCAGTTTTGAAGTTGCTTTCCCCACCAGAAATTCAATTTAATAGAATGTAAAGTCCACAGCGACAAATAAACACACCAAATTTCAACTCGATTGGATAACGGAAAGTTGGTTTTTTTAGTGGTATAGGGTCCCAACCTATAGTTCAAGTAAGCATGCAAGCAAACACGGTGAAGTTAAAATAAAAAAAATTAAAATACAAGCATTGCTAAAATTAAATTAAAGACTTTTGAACTGTTCTAATTCTTCTCCGTAAAAATTAAAATTGTATAGAATATTTGTTTCAAATTTTAAAATTTTATTTTTTCAAACTCTTATTTTTTTCATTCTCTAAAGTAGAACGGCACCCCCACTTTGGGGAGGTGCACCCCACCGGTTAAGAACCCTTGTCCTAACCAATTGAAGATCAAAGAAGCTTTGTTGATCTTGAGACAACCGCCCCACGATCAATGTTCAGGATGATCGTTTCAATCGTACTTTACTGTTGCAATATGGACGCGTTCAATGGCGTTCATACGCATCATATTAGGTCAGATAACACCATGTACACCTATAATAAACAAACCATCTCTTCTGATAACATGGGCAGCAACTCGACAGTGAGCTTACCTGCTTCTGTAACGTATCATCGGCGTACAAGTGATGTACAAAATAATACTCGTGGATTCGTAAACTCTCATGCCTTGAATCCATCAATTAAAAAATCAGTTGTTGTATCTCTCGTGGTGACAGACCCGTCACTTTCTCTGCAAATCTCACAACTCTTCAACTCAGCATAACTCATTAATTTTGCATTTGTCGACGATTGACAATACGGTTGAAAAAACATGCCTCATTTGCAAAAATGATGTAGATGATCAAGTTTCTGTGATAGCTCTAGAGAGTCCTGAATTGTCCCTCGTTTGTTCCGTCTTTGTCGGTTGCGACGTCGTATCATCACTTGGATCTCATTCGCTGAGCGCTGGCTACCAAATGCGCCACCATTCCGTTCATGTTTGTCTGCCGCGCTTTTTACTGTAATCCGGAAGAGATATCGGTTCTCATGTAATAGACCGCTATGCTTCAGCTCAAGATGCTAAATAAGGAGATTTCCAAGCACATATTGACGAAGACGCCGTCTTCCTCACCTGTTTTATCTCGTCTTCGGCTGATGGTACCGGTAGCGCATTCGGAGACAGCAATCTTCTATCGTTGTCTCAAGATTTGCTCGGCAATGATGAAAATACTTTGACCTCCGGGCTACCTGATGCTTACGTTCTGGTTGATTTTTATGACGTTCGGTCTGGACGCGGCAATGGTGTGGGGCTTAACGATGCAAATACCACTTTTGAGCATCTTATTTGCAATGATAATAACAATAGGCGGAGACGGCGCTGATTGTTGCCCGGCCATTTATGCCCGTCTTTGTCGTTCTTAGTGTTGCTTAGAAAACTCCTATAACGCCGCTCAGTAGTTACGTGTTGCACCGATCGAGCGTTTAATGTGGTTTAGCTTACCTCGCCTCTGTTTCATTTACTTATAAATTTTTAAACCAATAAATTCATAAATTTTGATTCTTGTCGTTTCAAATGGATCAAAAGGATTTTAAAAACGTGTTGAAAAAAACCAAAAGAGCCTAAATTGTTAACAATATAGCACACAAACATAATAATAAACATTCCACATGTCAAATCAACCAAAAACATAAGAATCAGCAAAACATAGAACATATGTAAAGCATACGACGAGGAATCATAAACTAATAAAATCACAAAAACGTTAACAGTTATACTATTGGAATAAACCATCAATTTCTGCGCTTTTGCTGTGCAATGTTAGAAGACACCAAAACCTCTCCAGATAATTGACAATGCGATTCGTCAGAAACAGTCTCAACAGCGTCAGAGGATAACTCAAAATGTATCAACATATATGTTATCTTTGTCACTAAAAGGAATACAGGGAAAACGAATTATTTTTTTAACACCAAACAAGCGAAGAATCTGTGAAAATTTGTTGAACTCTTTATTAATTGCAGGTCTCATTGATAAAATATAGAGAGTTTTTTAATTTTCAGCCGGAAAAGTCGGTTTTTGCTTGCTAAATTCAAGAAACCTTCTTCAAGTTCTTTGCGTGTGAGTTTTTTTCAAATTAATAGACCTAATAATTTAAATAAGTGGAGTGAGGAAGCGCGGGAGGTGATACTTAGCTTGCACTTGTCGCTTTGCGCGTCGTCAGTGCTCTATTGTTCTTAGCTCGGATCAGTTGCACGCTCGTTTATCGTTAAAAATACGTTCGATATTTGTTCGTGGCAACTATGCAAATAACTTAGAGTGTGTTCTAATGGTAAAGTGTATTTTATTTGGTGAAGTTTGTGAGATGAAAGAGAACGTTTTACTTCCACCAATAATAGAAGCGTTTGATGCAATCTGTTGTTCTGTTGCAGAAAAGCCTTTGCAGGAAGAAAACAGTTTAGCTGTTCGGTTACAAACAGAGTTTCCAAATGTTTTCAAAGAAGAATTGGGCCATTGCAGTAAAAAGAAAACAAGATTACTCCTTAAGTTAGAGTCTCAGCCAAAATTTGGCAGACCATGGAAAATATTTTTTGCTTACGAAGAAATAACCATTAGGGAACTTGAAAAACTAGTCAATGAATTAGTTCTTAAAAAAAGTTGAATACAGTCACTGAGCGGCACCGATTGTGGTTGTTCCAAATAAAAGCGGAACGGTGCGCATCTGTGCTGATTTTAAAACAAGCCTTAACGATGCGCTTGAGATGCACCAACATCCACTTCCAACACCAGAAGAAATTTTTTTCAAAATTAAACCATTGAGCTTGATTTACTCAAGTAGATTTTGCTGATGCATATTCAAAATGGCCAGAAATAATACAAATATGCATCCACAACAACCAGAAACATTGAATTCTCCATTGGTCCCGCAAAATCAATGTGAATTCTCTCCCAGGCCTGTGATGGTTCAGGCCAAGGTGACAACGTGTTTTTTATAGGCATTTTAGCTGCTTTTTGACATGCATCACAGGTTTTCACCTTATTTTCAATATCTCTATCGATTCCATGCCAATACACCGACTGCCTGGCCAGCATTTTCATTTTCGTAATTCCTGGATGACCCTGATGTAGCATCCTCAATATACGCTGTTGCAGTTTTTTTGGAATTACTGCTCTTACACCCATAAATAGAATGCCATCATGTAAAGTCAAATTAGTTGCTTTACTATGGAATGCATTCCAGTTTGATCCAGGTTTAACTTTTGGCCAAAATCTTTTTTTATGATCTCACTTAACTTTCTGAGTTCAGAGTCTTCTTCTGTCATAATTTGAATATCTTTCTTACTAACAGGTAATTGTCTCATCATATCCTCTTGTATCATTATGATGTCTTCGTTTACACCTGCTATTATCAAATCCTCATTTCCTGTTGTTTTTTTGGAATCAATGAGTCTTGATAAGGCATCAGCTTGACCAAAATTTGCTGCTCGTCGTTTTGTAGTTAAAAAACGCAGCCTAGAAGTGTTTTGCAAAAAATTCGTCAACCTAAAATGGAGAGTTGTATTTAATAGAGCATGTTTAGAAGAAAATTTAATTCCTCGCTATATATATATATATATATATATATATATATATATATATATATATATATATATATATATATATATATATATATATATATATATATATATATATATTTCACATAGCGAGGATTTAAATTTTCTTCTAAACATGCTCTATTAAATACAACTCTCCATTTTAGGTTGACGAATTTTTTGCAAAACACTTCTAGGTTGCGTTTTTTAACAACAAAAAGACTACGACTATTAATGTACATCTTTTATTTAAATCGCCAACTGGCCAGTTTCGACATTTTGTCATCATCAGGGCGATTATAAACAAACTAAAATGAATAGTGATGTGTAAAAACAAAAAGACTCAATTTTAGTAATTTAAAAAATGAGATACAATTTATACAGGATATTGAAATGGCTGAAAAAGCTACGTACATATTAAATTAATAGGGTAATTTATTTTAAAGGTAAAGGAGGAGCTTTCCAATATTTCTGCAGCCTTTTTGTAGTCGTATCTGTTTTCCCACAAATCCGGATCAACCGCAAGAAATCTATATTGAAGTTCCATGAGGCGAAACAGTGTCATTGACTTTACTGTGACAAAATCTTCCTAGTTTTATCTTTAAATGAATCAAGAGCAACAGTGATTTGCTTGGAATAAGTCTGATCTGGGTCTTCTTTATTCTGCATGGCACTTACAATCAGCCTCTTGGTTAAGGAACTGACCCGACTGTCGAAGAAAGCCTAGCTAACAAGTTCCTGGGACAAGGCTTTCAGGTAGACACGTACTGTGAACACACACACATCAGTTTTGCGTGAGTCAGCTGGAATTACAACCCTGAACATCCAGATCTTCAAACTATAAATAACCTTGGACATCCAGCGGGCGTGGTGCATTGCTCCTGGTGACATGAATCGCAATCCTCTGGCAGGAACAGCTACGAGAAAGACAATCAGAAGTTCCAGTTTAAGATGCTTGTTGGCATAATTTACGGTGTCATGCTTAATATCACCCACTAGACTCTCCACGTCATCAGCTCCAATTTCTGGTTCATAATAAGCTGTATCAATGCATCCCCTTGTGAGACGTGTTGGTCTAGTACTGCCATCATCGCCATTAACACCGCATTTGCTAGTCTTATCTGCGAGCTGCTAACTTTGTAAAATTGGCCGCTGGCCCGTTCCTTTAAGTAATAAGTGGCATTCAAAATTAATTTATTTTAATTTAAAAAAAACAAAAAAAGTTGTTTAACACACTAAATGCAATGTATTAAAAAACCCTAAAAATTAAAATTCTAATTGCCTTATTGGCTCTTAAAAGAAGCCGTTTTTTTACATTTGTCATTACTAAGACGATTTCGTCGTGGAGTGAAAATCTGATTACCCATGCTAAAAAGACTTAACCGGTGCACTTGACGGTAGGGCAGGATTATATTTCAAGAACTATTTTTTTGATTTTTGATACATGTAGAGACTTTCTATCTTCTATAGTCTTGTTATTGTCATTCAAAAAACTGGCGAGTTCCGATTTTACGATTTAAAACTGATAAAGCGGGTTGAGTGAAGTTGAAAAACTTATCAATCTCCATTGATTCTTCTAAAACATTGTCCTCTGTATTTTGTATTTAAAACTTGAACTTGTTTTTTCATTTATTTTTCCATTAACAACTTGGCATATTCTTTTTTATTTTTCTTATTAATCCATCGTAACTTGAATCCTCTCATGGTTACACTAGCCGCTAGCCAGTATTGACAATTTCTACAACTTAACATTTCGGGGTCATCAAATTGTTTCCTTTCTCTAGATCTATTAAGGGTTTAACCCACGAGAAAAAGATGAAGAATGAACGCTTTCGATATGCTTCTTCAAATTGGAGTTACTATTTTTGCCGCGCTGTACTGTTTAATCTTCGGCAAACATAGTTTGCATTTTACCACAAAATTTTTCTCAGTTTCAGATTCGAGTTCAAAGAATTTACTCAAAGACCTATTATTTTTTAATAAACTTTGTTATTGAATTTTTAAGCCATTTTTTCAATAGCTAGATGTCGCAAGCGTTCAATAACAAAAAAGAATAAACGAGACCGAATTAGCAAAGAGCATGGGTTGCTAAACCATAAGAAAAAAAGTTTTACATTGATTTAAAATTTAACTTAAAGTGGTGAAAAATATCTACATACATAATTTTTTATGTCGGTATGTATATGTATGTATGTATATATGTTGTATGTATGTAAGTTAGCAATTTCGCATAACGCGGCGGCCGCTGTGGTCAGCAATCAGCAGTTGCTAAAATTAGTGCGCGCAGGCGTGTAATAAAAATTATTAAGCAATTGTACAATGTCAGCCCATGGATTTCTAAATATAACAAGCTATATTTAGAATTTGATGGTCAGCCCTAAAGATCAAAAGAGGTGGCGCTGCTATCACAAAAGAATTTTTGACGGGCTATCTCTAGTCTTGTGAAAATATAAATTTAATAAACGTAAAGGAAAAAACGTTACAGTTACTCAAAAAAGTAACTAAGTTAAGTTACTTCGTTACTTATTCCAAAAGTAACGCGGTACGTAACTAGTTACCAAAAATTGTAACGAAGTTACAGTAACGCGTTACTTCCCAACACTGAATGTTAAGTAGCTCCGAAAAAACTGGGACTTCTAGCCATAATTTTTTGGTCATGGTCCGTGGCTCAGTTGGTAAGAGCGCCTGCATTTAGGCAAGGCGGTGTTGCAGTAGACACGTATATATATATATATATATATATATATATATATATATATATATATATATATATATATATATATATATATATATATATATATATATATATATATATATATATATATATATATATCTATATATATATATGTGTGTGTTATTAAACATCTCAAACTTACACCATTTGGATCAAAACATAAAATAAACAAAATGAAATGCAATCAAGAGTTCGACCAAATGAGAAAGCAAAAATGAGAAAACAGAAAAATGAAAAAGAGGAAGAGACAAAACAATTTAATCTAAATATCATTGTAATTTTTATATGCATCTGGTTTCATTAAAAATAGTCAAATTGATGTCTAGATCACACACAGAGACATTTTACAGCTTGGTGGATTTCATTTCGGTGCGGAAATGTAGCTACATTATTAGTTGAAGTTCTGTTTTCAAATTTCGGTGAGAGAAGGCAATAATTTTGATGTGTGACGATTGTAATAAGAGTTGAAATTAAAAAAAACACGTTGTTCTTATTATTAAAGTCTGTTGTAAATTGTAGAAGGACTGGGAGTGTTTTTTTTACGGTGGTGGGCCCTCAGACCAGCGGGGGCCAGTGCGACATTCCCGCCACCCCTTCTCGACGGCCCTGTTTCCGGGTCTTTCAAATTTGAACAATTTGATTATATTTATAATCAATCAATCAAAATAGACTTATAGGGCGCCCTTTTGTGAATTCAAAGTAACTCTTCGATAAATTTAAAATGTTTTTATGCCAATTCGAAAATCAAACAGAGAATTGCACAATAATAAGTTAGAAGGTGAAGAATTCTGCGGATATATTTAAAAATATTAATCAAGGATGTGTAAGCTTTTGACTAGCAGGCTGGCATTGACGTCATTACTGAACATTGCTCTTTTAATATCACGAGCAGGCCTGAAAATGTCAGCTCTTGCCGTTCTTTTATCTTTAATCCGCACAATGACAGGATGACAATGACAGGTTTTACTCAAATAATGCTGTCATTAAATTTAATAATACTGGCTCTGCAATATACAGCTGCTTTGGGACGTTGTTTAAACAGCGTAAATTTTTCTATCATTCTTATAAAAAGTTAAAATAATTACCTGATTGGTCACATCACGATGTTTAATTTAAATTAAAAAACGTCTAACGTTGTTTCAATACCCATTAAAATAAAAAACATTAACTTTTTATTTCTTTTTCCTTCAGCATTTTCTTAGACAACGAATCATTTATTCTAGCAAAGAACTTAAACATAAATCTACAGCAAAAAGATACAAGTTACTTCTGGTGTAAAACAGCGGAAATAAATATTAAACTAAATTACTAGATAATGTGGTCTTACTATGATGTGTTTCGGAAAAGGATTATCGTTAAATGCTCAGGCTATTAGGCTATGCGTTACCCGCATCTACCTATGAGCATGTCTAACCTAGTTTGCATTCATTGTTAACTTGAATAAAACCATAATAAATGCTAATTTTTGACAACTTTTTCAACTACTTTTGGTTAAAACAAACATTTTTAGAGCAAAACATTATTATTTGGTACATTTATTTATTTATTTATTTACTTATTTATTCATTCATTCATTCATTCATTCATTCATTCATTCATTCATTCATTCATTCATTCATTCATTCATTCATTCATTCATTCATTCATTCGCTCACTCACTCACTCACTCACTCACTCACTCACTCACTCACTCACTCACTCACTCACTCACTCACTCACTCACTCACTCACTCACTCACTCACTCACTCACTCACTCACTCACTCACTCACTCACTCACTCACTCACTCACTCACTCACTCACTCACTCACTCACTCACTCACTCACTCACTCACTCACTCACTCACTCACTCACTCACTCACTCACTCACTCACTCACTCACTCACTCACTCACTCACTCACTCACTCACTCACTCACTCACTCACTCACTCACTCACTCACTCACTCACTCACTCACTCACTCACTCACTCACTCACTCACTCACTCACTCACTCACTCACTCACTCACTCACTCACTCACTCACTCACTCACTCACTCACTCACTCACTCACTCACTCACTCACTCACTCACTCACTCACTCACTCACTCACTCACTCACTCACTCACTCACTCACTCACTCACTCACTCACTCACTCACTCACTCACTCACTCACTCACTCACTCACTCACTCACTCACTCACTCACTCACTCACTCACTCACTCACTCACTCACTCACTCACTCACTCACTCACTCACTCACTCACTCACTCACTCACTCACTCACTCACTCACTCACTCACTCACTCACTCACTCACTCACTCACTCACTCACTCACTCACTCACTCACTCACTCACTCACTCACTCACTCACTCACTCACTCACTCACTCACTCACTCACTCACTCACTCACTCACTCACTCACTCACTCACTCACTCACTCACTCACTCACTCACTCACTCACTCACTCACTCACTCACTCACTCACTCACTCACTCACTCACTCACTCACTCACTCACTCACTCACTCACTCACTCACTCACTCACTCACTCACTCACTCACTCACTCACTCACTCACTCACTCACTCACTCACTCACTCACTCACTCACTCACTCACTCACTCACTCACTCACTCACTCACTCACTCACTCACTCACTCACTCCCTCCCTCACTCACTCACTCACTCACTCACTCACTATTTGGTTTCCAGGTGTAAACAAACTAAAAAAGTGAATGTTTTAAAATTTGGTTTTTAGGATATTCTTTAAAATTGAAATTATACATGTGTAACCATAATTAAATAATTTATTTTCTGGTTATTGGTTATTAGAGTAATTTCCACTTAAAAATCAACAATACTACAGATGTGAAAGTGTTTAGATTCTGCTCAAAAAATAAAATTATACGTGTTTAACCATTTTTTAATAGCTTATGTTTTGGGGCCTTAGAATCTGAAAGTGTAAAAGCTTTGAAATTCAGTATATAGAATCTTTTTTTTAATAAAAATTCAAGGGTTTCATCGTTTTTTTTGACAGTTTTGTTTCCTTGACTTTAAATGAGAAATAGAAAAAATAATTGTTTTTTGGCCCACAAATCAGCAAATGATTGCAAATCTCAGAAACTAAACATTTCTCTCGATATATCTATCTATATAAAAGTACATGTCCTGACTGACTGGTAATCATTGCCGAGCTAAAACGCCTTATCCTTGGAACGTGAAAATTTTAAATTTATTTTACTTATGTAGCGTAGTCACCCACTAAGAAAGTGTTTTTGAAAATTTTGCTCCTGAGATGAAACCGAAACACAATTTTTTTCTAAAAAAAACGCATATCTCGAAAACCAAAAATGAGAAGGTTTTGAAATTTGGTATCTAGATTCTTCTTAAAAAATAAAAAGGTACGTGTTTTATCATTTTTTACAAACTTCTATTTAGGTTACAATCTCTGTTTGTGTGTGTGTGGCTTTCTGTGTACACAAATCTTGCTAGGGAAATTATACCAACTTTTTGACTAGCTAGGAAGCTGAAACTTTCAGCAGTGCTTTATATTGAATGACAATACATAGTTCAATTAAAAAACCTAATATTTTAACATTTTTCGTATTTCTAAATCAAGTGTATTTGGAATCAAAGTTTGTGTTAAAAAACTCGTTTTTTCTTATACTTGTTTAAAATTTGGTTTCCAGGACCTCAAATGTGATGTGGAAAATAAGGTTTTTGTTTTTTTAGAATAACTGCTACTCAAAAACTGTAAGTGCTACAGATGTAAAAATTAGTATTTAGTATTCTTGATAACTTGGTTTCCAGAACCTCAAATGTGGGTGGGAGGAAAAAAGGAAAATTTTATTAAAGGCTCTAAAACTAAAAATGTGAAAAAAGGGTTATATTTTTTTTTAAAAAACTGTAACTCTGAAACTGAAAATACAACAGATATAAGAATAAAGTTACACAGGTTCTATCAATTTTTTTATGTTTTGGCTTACATGACCACAAATTTAGGGTGGAGAAAAAGATTATTTGCTTGAAAACTCAATAACTGAAAATGTAAAATCATTAAAATTTAGAATTTAAGTTTTTAAATAACAAAATAAGTGTTTCATTATTTTTCGAAAAATCAGTTCTCAAGCTTTGAAGTTTTGTGCCCGTTTAAACTGGCCAAGTATATAAAACTTATAAGTCTCTAAAAACGTGCCGGGCCCAAATTAGAGGGGCCGGGCTGGGCCTGGAATTTTGGTTTATGAAACGGGCAGGGCCAAGTTATCGACGGAGAGCGGGAAAGCGACCGGGAGCGTGAAAAGCGCCCAGGATCGAGAGAGCGACGGGGAGCGGGAAAGCGACCGGAAACGGGAGTTGAAAAATGAGCGGGAGCGGGAACGGGAAAACAAGCGAGAACTGAAAAGCGACCAAGAGTAAAAGAGTGAGCTGCAAAGGGAGAGCAACCGTGAACGGGAGAGCAAGCGGGAGAGTGAAAGCAACCGGAACGAGAAAGCGACTGAGAGCGTGAATAGCGACCGGGAGCGTGAATAGCGACCGGGAGCGTGAATAGCGACCGGGAGCGTGAATAGCGACCGGGAGCGTGAATAGCGACCGGGAGCGTGAATAGCGACCGGGAGCGTGAAAAGCGACCGGGAGCGTGAAAAGCGACCGGGAGCGGGAAAAGCGACCGGGATCGAGAGAGCGACGGGGAGCGGGAAAGCGAGCGGGAGCGGGAAAACGACCGGCAGCGAGAGGATGACCGGGAACTGGAAAGCGACCGGAAACGGGAGCGAGAAAGAAAAACGACAGAAAAACCTCTAAAAACCCCTGGCAACGCCGGGTACTCCGCATATAACTAATAAAGTAATTAAGTAATTACTAAAATTAATTCAGTAATCTTTGCTTATATTATAAAAGAAACTGTAAAATCATACTGTGTTTTTGCACTCTTTAAATTTTCAAGAATTCCTGAAGGCCAGAACTTCAAAACTTTCAGAAAAATCGTGCTTAAATATTTTAAAAACTATTTAAGTCGGAATAATTTATTTTTATTATAAATCTTTTATTTTAAGAGTAATTTATAAAACAATCAATGTAAATGAAAACATTTCGCATAAATATTTCACAGCAGGCGCTAGTTTTGCCGTGACAAAAGAGGGTAGTTCTCTCTTAGGTTATGTCTTAAATATATGTTCTGGCCTGGGTCACGTGCTGCACACCTGCTTTTATCATCATGGTTTTGTTTCGATAGCTTTTATCATCATAAAAAATTATTTTCAGAATTAAAATTATGCCGTTTAAATTAATTGTGAATTAATTAGTAGTGGTTAATAATGCGCCTCTATTTGGATGATCTTTATATATAAAAATGGCTGTTTATCTGTCCTTTTTACAAATCCGAAACGCTGGAGCAATCTAAACAAAATTTGGCATGGAGGTGGTCTTAATTATTATTATTATTAATTGAATAAGGCAAAGGCGTAAGGCACATTGCCTTCTTGCCTCTCAATTTTAATCAACCGCTGCACGATCACCACACATGTCTCCTCGTCAGCCACGCCTCGTCCAAATAAACAAATACAAATTTTAGAAAAAAAAGAATAACATAAAACAATAAACAACAAGATTATGGAAAAATTAGACAAATGGTTTTTATTTGATTGTTTATGGCTAAAAAACCTCTTTTGAGCCTTATTGCATATCTTCCGCAACATCAAGTGTTTTGTCGGTGCAAATAGAATACAAATTGGAATACCTAAAAACAAATTAAAAAATAAGCAAATTCATATTTTAAATAGTTTTTTCAAATCAAAATTTTTTTCAAATTATATAAAATTGTTGAAACTAATTTGTTTTTAACTTTATTACTTTTTCAGGCCAAAACTAACTATATTTATTAGGATGTCACGGGTTTGACTATTTGACTTTTTCGGGTTTTCATTTTTCAAAAAAACCGGGTTTGGGTTTTCAATTTTTCAAACATTGGGTTCGGGTTCGAGTTTTTGACTTTCAAAATTTTGTTTCGAGTTTCAAAATTGAAAACTTTCGGGTTCGGGGTTGGGTCAAGTTTGGGTACCTAGTAGGGTACCATTTTCATAATTTTGAAAATGCGTCTGAGAGTGATTTTAGCGCTAATATATATTTTACGACTGGCTAAACAGATTTAGTGAAATATTTGGAAAATACTGTACTACAATAATAAACAAAATAAGTACTACAGTATATACTTATATTGTTCAATCTAGCCTACTATTTTAGTTTATTTTCATTAAATTCTGTTAAAAATTGGACCGTTTCCTGGAATAGGTCTAGCATTACATACATACTCGTAACGAATTTTGTAGCTATACATAGACAGATGCATGACTTAAACGCGCAGGCCAAAATTCACATGCGTAGATCTTACCAATAAAGTTTACTATGCATTGCTACCCCGTGCAAAAAGGGTATTACAAAAATTTTTATTGCTCGCTTGTTTAATGCTCAAAATATGAAAGTATACATAAAATAAATAGTAAAAGATGCCTGCGTAATATAGTGGCTATATAAAGAGTTCAAATTAGTTCATTTTCCTTGAACTCTGATTCAAACTGAGTCATTTAGAACTTTTCAGCATATGTCCTGAGTTTGAAATTCGGGAAACTTTATAAAAAAATCTGTTTTTTTCTAAAAGAATATGTAGGCTGCATTGCTGTAAGTACTCTCGCAACCGTTTTGATCCGCGTTTGAAATAAGACGATATTGACAAAAAAAATGCTGCATCTGAGTGCTCGAGCTCCGTGCAGATGTGGAAAATGGACATGCACTAAAAACTAAATAACTTTATAAGTTAACACGATGCAATCTTATTTTTTAAGTTTAAAAACTAGAGACACTAAGCTATAACGTGTATAAATTTTATTTTAATATAAATAAGCAAAGTATATTAATTTGATATGTGAACTAAGATGATACCAAGCTACCCGTTGTCGTAAAAACATTAAAACCTTGAGAACATTTAACTTTTGATATTGGAATTCGGGAAACTTTGATTTACTTTTTTCAAATACGTTTAGCTTTTCTTCTGAAATAAAATGTAAACAGCATTGCTGTACGTTCTCTCGCAACTTATTAAATCCACGTTTGAAACAGGACGCTATTGACGCAAAAAACCGTATAATGCTGCATCTGAAGGCATTATGTGGAAAAGGGACACGCGATAGAGAGCGAATATCTTTAGGCATTTAGGAATTATTTTATAAAAAATTTATTGGTTCATTTATCGCGTAAAATGCTTTAGTTTCTTAAAATGTGTTTAAAAAGTGGAGCAAATGATCGTTCGTTATGTTTTAACCTTATTTCGCGCATAGTTATACGCAGTAACGGTTCCACGACAAAACGGAAACATTTTGTCGTTGAACATTTTGTCTGTGAACGTTTTGTCGTGACACCGCTGTAACCTCGCTGGCCCCTTTTTACATAATTTTATTCAACTTCTATTCTCTGTTTGTTTGTGGGTGTGTTTCTCTAGGTGTCACGACAAAACGTTCACGACACAACGTTCACGACAAAATGAACACCGACAAAACGTTCAGAGTCAAAATGTTCAACGATAAAATGTTCACGACAAAACGTTCACGACAAAAGGTTCACGAAAAAGTTTCACGCACAAAATGTTCACAGACAAAACGTTCACAGACAAAATGTTCACGACAACACGTTTACAACAAATTGTTCACAAGCAAATGTTCACACTACAAATTCAAATTTTGTTTTATTATGTCAAGATAGTTTGAAAACTAATTATTATGCCTTTTTGTGGAGCTTGTACAGAATAAAACTTTGCACTTGTCTTGAGAAACTGAGCAGGAGCGTCATTTCAGTAACACCTTGGGCCGAGGCCAAACTTATTTTAAAAATTTCTTCTACAAATTTTTATTCACCATTTCATTTACCTAAGCAGAGTATATGTGTATGACAGCATGAAACTGTCTATCATTATAGCAATCATGTATTTGAAAACTGAGGTTAAATGAATATTATCTTATTACTTTTGAAAAGTGTTATTACTAGTTTTCCGGTTGTCCATGGCTCTCTGACCTTTAATGTGTTTATTACTTTTTTAATGTGCTAATTAGGATATTTGATTGTTGTGTATCTCTTGAAACCGGGATATTTCGAATTAGACATTTTGACCAGGGACATTATGAACCGAGCAGATCTAATTAAAGACCTATAATCACACATCTCTACGCTTCAGATATTTCACTTGTTGTCATAGTTGTGCATTCAGCCTCCGGAATTGACTATTTTGAACGTTTTATTTGTGTTTATTTTGTGAAACACAGAATATTTCATAATCTAAAAAAAAACAAACTAAAATTCAAAGTTGCTTGCGTGAGCATTTTGTCGTGAACATTGTTTCGTGAACATTTTGTCGTTGAACATTTTGTCGTTGAACATATTTTGTCTGTAAACGTTTTTTCTGTGAACATTTTGTGCTTGAACTTTTTTGTGAACGTTTTGTCTGTGAACATTTTGTGCTTGAACTTTTTTGTGAACGTTTTGTTGTGAACGTTTTGTCGTGAACATTTTGTCGTTAAACATTTTGTCGTTGAACATTTTGTCGTGAACGTTTTGTCGGGAACATTTTGTCGTTGAACATTTTGTCTGTGAAGGTTTTGTCGCGGAACCGTTTTTCGATACGCAAATCTTGCAAGTAAAATTTAACCAGCCTTTTGACTAGCTAGGAAGCTGAAACTTTCCGCATAGCTTTATATTGGATGACAATACACGATTCAATTGATTTCGACATAATTTTTATAATAAATTCAGTAATATTTAAAAATAATAAACTCAGTGGTATTTACAGAAAAACTAATTTGAATATCTTTTGTATTTCTAAATTGAGTGTATTTGAAGTAAAAGTGTGTGTTGAAAAACTAATTTTTTTCTTTTTTTCCTTTTATTTGTCAATACATGTTGAGCTTTACAGCTCAAGATCTGCTGGAACTACTTTTGATGGTCAAAGCGCTATATCTTCATTTAGGTTACACGATAAAAAATTTTGCAAATTTTTCATTTTGTTATTGTAAACTTTAATAATAATAATTTTAAAAAATGTAAATTTGTATGCGCCTGCCTACTATAACCACACCAAATGAACCATAAAAACTTCGTTTTACAACGTTTTTTCGAGATTGCAGTAACGCTTTTTTAATTACGGTGGCGACTTTCGGAACTAATAGTCAGTGATGGGCAACAAACTACTTTCAAGTAGTTAAACTTTTCTGTAGTTACATTTACTTTTTAGTAGTTAAACTATGTAGTTAACTACTTTTTGTCAGAGGTAGTTTAACTAAAGTAGTTAAATACTGTAAAGTAGTTAACTACTTTTAACTACTTTTAACTACTTTTTTCTATAAACTTGTACACTAATACATTGCATTGCTGTATTAGGCCTCACATGATCACCAATAATTATATTCACCATCTCATTTATTAAATAAAGCCATGACAAATTTTTTTTTAATTTAAAAATGAAAAGACATATTTTATAAGTTAAATATCCAGTCAATCAATCTACTTCAGACGGTGTCAAACATCGTCTTATTACCTGTAGATGATTATCTTTTGAGTACATGACGCAAAAAAACAAGCTTTTCGAACATACTGTCAGACACTTTGCACCGTCTTGGCACTAATATTTGATCTGCACAACTGAACAGTCTCTCAACAGCAGCACTGCTTGGTAGACTTGCATTAAACTTGAGAAAAACTCTTGTTAGATGAGGATACATGAGCAGTGAGTTTGTTGTTGAGTCATTTGAAGCCAGATCTTTGCGTAAAATATTATACAGGCTGATTTAATTTTTTTTAGACTTTAACTACTTTTAGGCAGTTAAACTAATTGTAGTTAACTACTTTAAAAAGTAGTTAAACTATTCTTTAACTACCGGTTACTTTCGGGTAGTTAAACTTTTTGCCTTAACTACTCCCTTGTAGTTAAACTAGTAGTTAACTACTAAAGTAGTTAAAAGTAGTTAACTACTGCCCATCACTGCTAATAGTCATATTTAATTTTATTTCGCTGAAAATACTAAAGAAACTCTCTAAATCCTGATTAAAGTGGCAGAATATTGCCTTGTCGTCGGTTTGGAGCTATATTATTATTAAAATTTTCAGAGCTGTATAACTTGTCGGAAAAGGGTCGAGTCAAAAGTTGATTTTGTAGTTCATTTGTAATGGTTATAGTAGGCAGGCGCATACAAATTTAAATTTTTTTTTAATTAATATTATTAAAGTTTACAACATTAGATTGAAAAATGTTTTATTGTGTGCCTAAATAAATAAAGATATAGCGCTTTGAACATCCAAAGTAGTCGCAGCAGATTTTGAGCTGTAAGGCTGGTTGGCCCAGCGACTTTAAGACTGTCCAGAAAAAATTTCAACCTCCAAACAGTTTCATTTAAAGTTTTTTTTCATTAAACTATGTATGTTTTGTTGAAATACACTTTTTACAGAATTAATTTAGCTTGTTTTGGTGCCGTTTATAGACCCCAAAGCATAGATATATCTATGCCCCAAACATATCGATCAGAATTTTATTTGAAAACAACAATCGAAGGATCAAAGTAATAGCTAAACTCACCAGTTTGTTTTGATAAAAAATGGAAGTTGTTTGCCCGTTTTAAAAAGAGATCGACGCAATTAAAAGAAAGAATCCATTTTGGGCCAAACCCACCCGCACGGGCAAAGTCACTCCGTTTTACGGCAAAGGAAAAAACGAGTTTTTCAACACACACTTTTATTTCAAATACACTCAATTTAGAAATATGAAAGATATTCAAATTAGGTTTTTCGGTTTTTTGTAAACTTATTATTCTAAATTTATTATTTTTAATTACCACTAAATCTATATATATATATAAATGAATGTTTGTATGTATGTATGTATGTATGTATGTATGTTTGTATATATGTATATATGTCCTTTATGCATTGCTACACCATTCATCCGATCGTAATGAAATTTTCACACAATATTGAGATTCAAGGGGAATCAAATATAGAGAAAAACAATTTGAAATCCGTCACAAAATGAGCGGAGCGGAGCGGGTGAGTGAGCGGGAACTATATACATATATATATACACATACATATACATACATAAATAAGCGAAAACGGGAATGGGAAGCCAACTGAGAGCGAAAGATAGAGCGGGAAAGGGAAAGCGACCGAGAACGGGAAAGCAACCGGGAGCGGGAAAGCGACCGGAAGCGGAAAAGCGACCGGGAGCGGAAAAGCGACCGGGAGCGGAAAAGCGACCGGGAGCGGAAAAGCGACCGGGAGCGGAAAAGCGACCGGGAGCGGAAAAGCGACCGGGAACGCGACGGGAACGGGAAAGCGGAGCGAGAGAGACAAACATTAGAAAAACCTCTAAAAACCCCGGGCAACGCCGGGTGCCCCCGCTAGTATATATATATATATATATAAACCTCGTGTCATTATGTTAGTAATTGAACTCCTACGAAACGGCTGAACGGATTTTTATAAATTTTTTGTGTACATTTGGTAGGACTGAGAATAAGGTGTAATCTATTTAGAATATTATTTTAAAAAGTTATTTTGGAAAAACAAAGGACAAACTGACAGACAAATAAAATTACAGACCTTTTTTAAATTTTAATAAAAAAACAAAATAATTTATAAGGCAAAACAACGTTTGGTGGGTCAACTAGTATTAATATATATGTTTATTTATACATATGTGTGTTCTTCCTTTAAAAATATTTCAACAATTTTATTAGTACTAATCGTATGACTTACCTCTTGAAATCGTTAGATGTGCTCAGAGTAAATGGAAACCTACGAAAACAATATTTAAAAATCTTCTTGCTTAAATATATATATACTAGCGGGGTTACCCGGCGTTGCTCGGGGTTTTCAGAGGTTTTTTTATCATTTTTTTTTTCTTGCTCCCGTTTCCTTCCCCGCTTGCTCTCCCATTTCCGTTCCCGCTTGCTCTCCCGTTTCCGTTCGCGCTCATTTTTTCTTTTCCACTCTTTCATAACTTATTTTAGTCCATAAAACTTAAAATAGATTTGCTAGAAGTTGCTTGAAGCCTTCAAACGTTGTTACGTAAACAAAATTTGAAATTTATTACGCAATTACCTTCGATGGTCGTACATAGGAACTTTTGGCCTGGAAAGTTAAGAAGGTTTGGACTCTTTCTCCGATCCCCCGGCTCATGGGGCCAAAAAACCTTCCAGGCCAAAAGTGCCTATACATGATCATTGCATAAGTTTTCAAAGCACTGTTTACAATTGCGTAACAGGCATTACTTGCTAATGGACTTCTTACAAGGATATCTTGATATAACAAGATATCCTTGACTTCTTAATATTAAGAAGTCCATGACTTGCTTCCCAGTCTTGCATAATGTGACCGATTGCGCGTTATTACAAATTATTAAGAGATAGATGGGGCGGGAAAGCGACCGGAATCGGGATAGTGACCGGCAGCGAGAAAGCTGGAGTATATATGACTGTCTATCTGTTGCATTTTCCTATAAAAAGGGCATATTTGCACTTTTTTGTTTTTCCAAAATAACTTTTTAAATAATTTAAAAAAATATTCTAAATAGCCATGGACCCATCCTCAGATCTACCAAATGTACACACAAAATTTCATAAAAATCGGTTTAGCCGTTTTGGAGGAGTTCAATTTCAAACACGAGATTGTTATAATATATATATATATATATATATATATATATATATATATATATATATATATATATATATATGACGGAAGAAGAGCTCTTGATATATATATATATATATATATATATATATATATATATATATATATATATATATATATATATATATATATATATATATATATATATATATATATATATATATATATATATATATATATATACGTGTAAAATCACTGATTTTACGATCAGTTTCCCATTGATAAACGTTAAGGGATTCAGAACAACCATTAGGGACATTTTTATTAATAGATCAAAAGGTATAAATAGCCTTAACAAAGCTTCATTTATTATTTTCTAATAAAACTGCAAAACCATTCTATTGAACCCGGTATACAATTTGGTGATATCGTAACATTGGTGTCAGAATTGGGATTTCAAGAATGGTTTTGAAAGCATTGGATGAGCTCTTGATTTAAGCTCTTGAGTTAAGGCGGGAACTTAGAAAACGAGAGCTCAGTGATAAAGGAAGAAAGCCTGAGCTCGTGGACCGCCTCCGGACGTCATTGGAGTACAATGGGTTTGACCCAGAAGAGTATGAGTTTTGAAACAGAAAATGAATTAATGAAGGCTCTGAACAAAATGACGGAAGAAGACAGAGCAGCACAGGAGCAAAGCAGAGCAGCACAAGATGAAAACAGAGCAGCACAGCAAGAGATGAAGAAATTTCTTGAATGTTGATTTTATGCAATTTTCGGCGGAAATCGTCGTTTTTCGCTTATAACTTTTTTATTTGTTGAACCGAAGACAATCCAAATATACCATTCGATTTCATTTTTTATACCCCATCCAACAATGTATAGCACAGCCCCAGGGCAAGCAATTTATTTTATTTTTTAATTAGCATTGCCAGCCTCGAGGCTAACTTCACACACGTGCTGTTCGGGACGAACAGAAGTAAGAGATGAAAAGCGTTTTTGGGAAAAAGGAAAAAATGTATAGATGCATCCATTTTTTGATAGGCTTAGCAAAAAATGAAAAA
This sequence comes from Erpobdella octoculata, assembly GCA_963978895.1. NCBI lineage: Eukaryota > Metazoa > Annelida > Clitellata > Hirudinida > Erpobdellidae > Erpobdella > Erpobdella octoculata. The sequence goes on along the minus strand of OZ022238.1, from coordinate 22,279,338 downwards.
CATCATTCAAGTATAAGAAACAACATGTCAATTATTGTTGATTTCTTATACACAGGAATGAATTACTATGCTGACTACAGGGGGTAATCATGTAAAATCACTGATTTCACGATCAGTTTCCCATTGATAAACGTTAAAGGATTCAGAACAACCATTAGGGACATTTATATTAAGGTAAGGTTTCCCATGGACGGCCCGTGCCGAAAAATAATCGTATTATTTTTATTTTGTCACAATAACATAAAAAAACAAATTTAATACCAATTTTAATTTAAAAAAAAAAATTTATCGTAATTTGAGAGACTTTGAAAACGTAAGTAGTACCCTTTCAAGCCCTATTTATATTTACATCGTAGTTGTGAGTGGTGAGGTACGATGATCGTATGAATGAAATGAATAAAAAATAAATAAAATTAGTTTATAATAAAATTTTATTTATAAAACAAACTATCAGTTGTAAATAAAAATTCCATTAAAATTTTAAAACTCACCGCCCGGTAACTCGGGACGGTTTGCAAGAAGTAAGAAAATTGGAAATTATTAAACTAAGTTAACTTCTTTAAATAAACGAAATTTCAAATTTTTAATAAAGAAAAACTAAAAAATAAATGTTAAAAAAAAGTAGTTTATTCGAAGCAACGTCGAAATTTGAATATTTGTAAGCGAACATTGTGTATTTGCGTCGTTTAAACTTTTCCTTCAAATCCTTCGTTTAAACTTTTCCTTAAAACTCAAACGTACATAAATTATAATTACATTATTTATTTTTTTATATGACATTTTCCCATTTTAAATAAATTACTTATACTAATTATCATAATTTTTAAACTAGTGTTTACTTTTAATCGTGTTTATAGTTAACTAGCGGGGTTACCCGGCGTTGCCCGGGGTTTTTAGAGGTTTTTCTAATGTTTGTCTCTCTCGCTCCCGTTCCCTTCTCCACTTTCCCGTTTTCGTAGCGTTCCCGGTCGCTTTTCCGCTCTTGGTCGTTTTCCAGCTCCCGGTCGCTTTCCCGCTCAGAAGTTTTGTTATCGATTTTCTCTCTTGCTCGCGTTTCCTTCCAAGCTTGCTCTCCCGATTCCAGTCGCTTTCCGCGTTCCCGGTCGCTTTACCGTTCTCGGTCGCTTTCCCGTTCGCTTTCCCGTTCCCGGTCGATTTCCCGTTCCCGGTCGCTTTCCCGTTCCCGGTCGCTTTACCGTTCTCGGTCGCTTTCCCGTTCCCGGTCGCTTTCCCGTTCCCGGTCGATTTCCCGTTCCCGGTCGCTTTCCCGTTCCCGGTCGCTTTCCCGTTCCCGGTCGCTTTCCCGTTCCCGCTCACGCTTGCTCTCCCGTTCCCGGTCATGCTTGCTCTCCCATTCCCGGTCACGGTTGCTCTCCCGTTCCCGTTCACGCTCATTTTCTCTTTTACATTCTTTCATAACTTCTGTTAGCCTATAAAACGTAAAATAGATTTGCTAAGACTATATATATATATGAATGTTTGTGGGTTAGTTTGTCTATTATAGAAACGGGAAAGCGACCCGGAACGGACAGCGAGCGGGAACGGAAAAGCAAGCGTGAGCGGGAATGGGAGAGCAAACGTGAGCGGGAACGGGACAGCGACCGGGAACGGGAAAACGACCGGGAGCGGGACAGCGACCGGGAACGGGAAAACGACCGGGAGCGGGAAAGCGAACGGGAGCGGGAAAGCGACCGGGAGCGGGAAAGCGACCGGGAGCGGGAAAGCGACCGGGAGCGGGAAAGCGACCGGGAGCGGGAAAGCGACCGGCAGCGGGAAAACGACCGAAAACGGGAAAGCGAACAGGAGTGGGAAAGCAGGTGGGAAAGGAAATGGGAGAGAAAGAGACAAACATTAGAAAAACCTCTAAAAAACCTGGGCAACGCCGGGTATCTCCGCTAGTATATATATATATATATATGTATACATAAACACAGACACAGACACACATACATGCACATACACATACATACATACACACATACATACGCACATACATATATATATAATTCCCGCTCGCTCACCCGCTCCGCTCCGCTCATTTTGTGACGGATTTCAAAATTTTTTTTTTTTTTTTTGATTTTCATTGACTCTCAAGGTTGTGTGAAAATTTCATTACGATCGGATGAAGGGTGTAGCAATGCATAAAGGACATTAACATACATAAATACAAACATTCATTTTTATATATATAGATTATAGCCGAGAATTTTGTATCAATCCGCCACACGGGAAACTTTACCTTATATTAATATATTAAAAGGTATAAATAGCCTTAACAAAGCTTCATTTATTATTTTCAAATAAAACTGCAAAACCATTCTAATGAGCCCGGTATACGATTTGGTGATACATGCGACCAAGGATATCTTGATATAACAACTGGATGCACAACCTACTCTAGTAGGCCTAATGTTTTATCGCTTCTTATATCATAATTATAAATAAATTGATGTAACAAACTACAAAAGTATCAGTAGTTATATAATACTACTAAAAATTTTGATGTAACTATGACGTAATTGGCTAAATTGTCTAGGCCTACTAGAGTAGGTTGTGGATCCAGTTGTTATATCAAGATATCCTTGATGCGACGCACATACATAATACACTAATTAACATAATAAAAGACAATGATATAAGCTATTTACACAAATATACGTAAGATGTGACACCTACATCTTACAATGATACATACATACATACATACATGAATTATGTATGCAGATAATTTATAAAAATCCTATTAAAACTTAAACATCATAACTACATTTCAGTAAATAGTTAATCTACTCTAATCATCAAATAATAGTTACTATAATTTTGTGTAATAAAATTAAACAATAAATAAATAGATTGACAAGAACTGGTACACTCAAAAAGAATAAACAACTCAACAGGAAAATTTTAAAGTTTCTCAGTGACCATATGATGTCAAATTTGGAATGGACGAAAATGAAACAGGTGTCTGATCAAATGTGGCATTGTATGAGCTCTTGAGGAAATGAATGAAGTTCTGGAGTGCCCTGTTTGTGCTGTGCGACTGTTTTAGCTCGTCTTGAAGGTCGTAAAACCTTTGGTTCATACGCCGCTCAATCTAATGTAAAAATAACTGATTAGATTTTTTTTAGACAGAAAAAGCTTTTTCCAGTTTAAGTACAGTATAATCCCGCTATAAAGGACCATAGAAATGGATAGAAATGGTATGTTATATCCCAAGTTTGATATATCCAGGGTATTAGAAAAAAACATAAGCAATTTACTATATAAAAATTTTTTTATTTATTGTACATAGAACATCAATGAGGCAATAAAAAGTACATTATTATGGACGAAAATAGTCGGTCAAATTCTTTTGATGGCCAAGATAAGGAGCGGCTTGTTCCACGGCCACATGCAGCCTATTCTTATTCAACAACATGATTGACTAAGGGGTCATCTATATATTACGTAAAAACCGAGCAGAGAGGGAGGGTGTGTTCCGAGCTTACGCGTGCTTATGGGGACAGAGGGGATATTCCACTAAATGCGTATGTACTCAAAAATTAAAATGGTATATCATATATTAAAATATCATAATTTTTAATAGTTCAGATTGCCATGTAGTACAAATAAAGTTTTCGCTTTTTTAATATTTTTAAAATCAACGATTGGTGTTAATTTTATAATCAGTCTAGGAATGATAATTAAATAAAAGTCTGTTATTTCATATAATATTATATGATGCAACACCTGCCAAATTATAAGATGAGACATCTAATGATTACCCATGATGAGAAGCGGCAAAAAAGATTAGACAAAGATAATTTCAATAAAAATTTATGGCTGCCAGCAGTTTCCTGCAAAAACATTAAATTTTTTTTTATTCATTTATTGAGCACCAACATAAGTATTAAACTTAAACAAAAGAAAATAACCAAAACGACAAGAAAAATATAGTACCAAAATTTCAATAAAAGAAAAAATCGATCAGTTGAGAAAGGAATAAGGTGCCCAAAAGGTTCGTCCGAAGGAAATTCCTTCCCGCTTATTGGACAACCTTTACAAAAAGAACCAAAATGAGTGGGTTGAGTTAGGACATTTCAAATAGTAGTTCAATAAACTTATCAAGGAAGAGACTGAAATTGGTATGCTAAGGTAATAGGTATTGAGCAGTTATGAGTGAGACAATAATAAGTAAGATTTCAGAGCTTGCTTAAATAACGAAATACGTTTCAAGGAGGAGACAGATATTGGAATGTTTGAATAAATACGAGGGCCAGAGCATTTAATAGAGAATGTTTTAAGAGTTGTCCGAGCAAAATCCGTTCGAAAACAGCGACCGGGGTGCAGATCATAGGAATGAACATCAGATAATTTTACAAACATGTTATCGAATGATGAGGGTAATATAAAATTATCATATTTATACATGAAAATGCCAGTTTGGAAGAAATTAATCTGATAAATATTAAGAATGTTGTTGTTAGCAATTTGAATTTTACAGGACGATGTGGGAGGCATGTGAAAAATAATTCGAATAATTCGCTTTTGCAAAATATGAAGAGGCTTTAAACGAGTTGAATAATTTGAGGCCCAGACAATATTGCAGTATGATAAGTATGGAAAGATAAGTGCATAGTATAACATCATAGAAATATTGGCATCAACAAACTGATGTTTACATGGGTAGCACTCCACAATTTTTTGCAACCTTAGATGTAACATGTTCAATGTGATTTTTTAATGTAAGGTGTTCATCAAGCAACATGCCCAAGAACTTACAATAACGAACCCGCAATATTGGTATATCTTCAATCTTCAGCTGACAATTACAGAAAGTATTTTTGTTTATATGGTGAAATAAAATATAATTCGTTTTGCTTACATTTAAGGAAAGTCTACTAGCAGAGAACCATTTAGAAATATACTAGAAATACCCTGTCAAAAAGGACGGATTTTTATTAAAACTGTCAGATATTAAATAAAGAACGTTTTCCTTTTCTGCCTTTATTATGGGATGTTCAATCAAGTCAAGATCTCAATTGCAGTAAATTAATAAAAGTGGTAATGAGACTGCTCTACCTACTCAGCAATACCAAAAAATTTTTCAATGCTTTGGATTGAACCTGATTCAAGCGAATTAAAACCACTTCATGACATGCCTTCAGCTTCAATATCTTGCTATGTTTTTTTTTCTTTTGAACAATAAATAATGTGCTTTGTGGTTCGGGCCGATAGAATAGAACCACCGTGTATCCTCCTATGCGTGTCGTAAAAGGCGACTAAAGGGAGGTTCGCAGGAAGGGCATCCGGGTAAAACTTTGCTCCAAATTCCATATGGGTAACAAAACAAAGAATTTCCTGCTGGCTCGGACGTCGCCTGATCAAACAAGGTTGACAAGGTCCGCGCTTCCTTTTCTGGGCCTAGACGGAAGGGAAAAGTTAGCTATGGGCTTGAAGAAGAATTTATGAGCTCGGCCTGAAGCGACAGTCTGCCCTGGATTGTGACTTGTGGAGGGGCCTGATATGGAAAAAACGTCCAACCCTAGCATAGCGTGGAATAGGGACGTTTAAAAAATAAATGATGATGATGAAATCCAGTATAATGTTTGGTGTAATCGGCTAACCTCTTGCATAATAAGCTTAGGTAAAAACGTTTTGGATCTTTAGGACCATGAATTTCTTAATGTTAGGTGTTAGGACTGATAATGTACAATTGCGTAATAGTTTTTATTACATGCCTGTATGCACCCATTTGATCAACTACCGACTGCTAACAGCCGCGTAATGGAAAATTGCTAACATTATAAAATTAAAATCACTACATCTTATGCCATGCCTTCGTAAGAAAGCTTTAATAACTTGCGATGTTTTTTAACAATAAATCTAGCATAATGTTGGATGTCATCGGATAACCTATTGCATAATAAGCTTAATTAAAGACGTTTTGGATATTTAGGACCGACAGTTTACTATTGCATAATGACTTTTATTACACACCTGAGCGCATCCATTACCGCTGACTGCTGACCTCTGCGGCCGCCGCGTTATGAGAAATTGCTAACATACATACAGACATAGGAAATTATGTATGTAGATGCTACCGTTAATGGGTTAATTAAACATTAAATTATATACTTATGTACAATTGCAGGATGCCATTTAAAAAAATCAAAACAAGAATAGTGCACGCAGGTGTGTAATAAAACGTATTATGCAATTATATACTATCAGTCCTAGAGATCAAAAGAGGTGGCGCTGCAATCGAAAAATATTATATAATGAGGCAGGCACATAATTTCAGCTTTTTATGGGGGGGACAATTTCTGGCTAGATATATAGTTTATATAAACAAGCAGTAAATAATATAAGTACATTGTTTTTGAAATCTAGAAATAAAATCAATTCAAAAAATGTTTTTATAAAAAAAACTTCAAAAAAACTAAAACAAAAGATATCTTTTATTTAGAACTATCAAAATCATCAATAGATACTTCGATGCCCAAATTTTTAGCATTTTCATCTTTGTAGTAGATCACTGAGTAGTTGTTCACCACACGTGCTTCTGAGGTATGTTTTAACTCGTCTAATGTATCTAGGAAAAAGGGTGACATTCCTGCTAAAGGATCTCTTTTTATGCAAAAATGTCCCCTCTGTCAGAAATTCCTGGCTATGCGCCTGATGCTGACAATTCTATGCCAGCTAACATATGCTAAAAAGCATCAATAACTGAGTCTCAGAATCTGGACAGCAGATGATTGATAACTTGAGTGTTACTTTTTTATATAACCTTGGCTGTAACAAATGTTTATTATACGGGTTATGTTTTGTAAATAAGTCAAATATTTTAATTGGGACTAATATTGTAAGTTATAGCCAAATGTACATCATATCCAAATATTTTATAGCCTGGGTAATATAACATGAGAAAGATGGGCAAATGTGACAGGAATAAAATTTCAGTATGTTATATCCAGGGTATGTTATAGCGGGATTATACTGTATTAATTTTGTTTTAATTATCACCTCGTCTTTCTCTCTTTTCAGTTTACTGATCTCATGTTTCAACTGATTAATCTGTCCCTCCAACTCTAGGATGTGAATTTGATTTGATCTCTCCTGGATAGATTTTCATAAACACATTATAACATTTAGAATATAATAATGAATTATATATAATTAATGTAAAACTGCCAAACTTCAGTAATTGGCTTTAAAAACATTTAACCTATTATTAATAAATAACCTAATTAATAAGACTATAATAATTTTATATACAGTAAACTTGAGCTGATCTGGTCTCAGTTGATCCAATTATCCATTTAATGTGGCTAAAATGGATTGCACAAGTAAATTTGGTTATCAAAAATTGAAAAATATTGGGAAGGTTTATATGGGTTGTGTTATGGAAACTTTAAGAAATTGAAAATACTGTAAAATAAATCCAGAGCAAAGCGTTTTTTAAATATTTTATCATTTCAATAGATGGTTTTATGACTATTACAGCTTTGGTAGATGTCTCCACCATTCTGGAACATCAGTACTCTTGTTGTCATCAATGACCTTAAATTTATTGAACTTACTCCAGAGTCACCTCAAGTTACTCAACTAATACTGCCAGGTTTTCACACTTTTCAAATTATAAATTTTTCTCCAATGTTGTTTCTGGCTACATTTTTTACTGAAAAAATTATAGATTTATAAATTTAAAAACCAAGTTATCTAACCGCAGCCGTTATCCTGTCTTTGTCAGCTTCTTTTAACCTCCTCATATCAGCCATAAGTGTGTCCACTTGTCTTTGAAGAGCAGTGTTCTCACTTATTTTCTCCTCTAGTCTCAACTTTTAAATAAAATTTTATTTAAAAAATGTATTATACACCTGATGAACGCTCTGGTTTAAACCACATTCACCATGGTTTAGAGCAGAGGTTCATCAGGTGAATAAAAACACGTAACGGAGAAATTTGATGAATTAAAAAAAGCTTTTGTGAGTGTGGTTGATAACCTGGTGAATAAAAAAACTTGCCCAAAGTGAAAAAGGATCAAATTATGATCCATGACAATAGACATTTTTAAATAAAGAGATTTTTTTACAAGAAATTTTGTTACGTCAAATTATATTGGTCCAGAATTTATCGAGCTAGTTTTTATTTTGCACAACACTCCCCAGTAAACATTGTAACCACTTTGTAACGTTTCTTAACTTTCACTTTTTCGGTTACAAGAAACGCGTTTCTTTTTGGTTATTTTGCTTATCGGCTGTGCGTTAAAGAAACGTTTCCTACGTAACGTTTCCTGTGTAACGCTTTAGAAACGTCCACTATTATTTGCTCATGCAAATTATTACTGTTACTTGCTGTACGTTACAAAACGATTGTCATGTTTACTAGGTACACAATACGTGTACATTGAATCTACAGGGTGGGCCAAAAGAAGTGATACGGGTCCGTATTTTGTACTCCATATATATACTTATTACAACAAGAGGCTTTCGAATATTTTCTTCTTTAGAGCTGGTTTTTCATGTGCATTTTCAATTTCTTCTGTCGAATTGTCTCCCAAACGTGTATTGCTTTGAAAAATCGAACCCACAGCTTCTAACTCACAGAGCGAACTCGCTAACTTAAGCGCCACAGAATCACACAGCTAACACTTTTCAGTAGACCAACTAAATTTTTATTCAAAATCAATTTGAGTCTTATTTTGGTGATCGTTCAATAGCAACCATGAACCTTAAAATTGGCTTAGTTGTTCAAAGATTTTAGCAATTGTGTTTTTTATAAATAAGCATATATTTTATGTCTATATAAAATCATATTTGTTATAATAACAGTCTATATTATCTGTAATATAACAAATAAATGCAGATTAACTAACAATTTCTTCAAAAGTTTTAAAATAAAATTTCTAGGTACTTATGTAGTTGGTAAATAGCGAATCGAACCCATAGCTTCTCATTTACAGAGCAAACTCGTTAACCGCAACACCACGGAATCTTACGGATAAAGATTTACTAAATGTATACGCTTTTTAAATAAAGCAGTGACTATACTAATGCTAAATAATTCTTTCATATTTTAACCTCACTTTCAAAAACAGAGGTAAAATCATAACACCCTTCAAATTAGCTTTATTATTTATTTATTATTAGCAATTGCCTTTCTTAGAAATAAACATAGATTTTACATTTTTATAAAACTTTATTTGTTATAACAGCATTCTATATTGTCTGTGATATAACAAATAAATGCTACATGATAATATTATAATAAAACAAATCGTTACATTTTGGTTGCATTAGAAACGTTGTAGTAACTTCTTTTTAGTCGCAAATTACCTACATGTTACTTTTCCGTTACATTGGAAACGTTTCTTTTTAGTCGCAAATTACATGTTACTTTTCCGTTACATTGGAAACGTTGCAGAAACATTTCTTTTTAGTCGCAAATTACATGTTACTTTTTCGTTACATTGGAAACGTTGCAGAAACATTTCTTTTTAGTCGCAAATTACATGTTACTTTTTCGTTACATTGGAAACGTTGCAGAAACATTTCTTTTTAGTCGCTTTGGGCCAAGTAACATTTTCATAACCAGGTTACTGAAAAGTAGCGGACAAGAAACGTTACTAAATTGTTACAATGTTTACTGGGTTATTAGCACATCTCAGTTTAATGGCTTCAAGTGCAATTCGGCGCCATACAGGGGCGTCATTTGCGGGGGGCAGGAGGGCAATTGCCCCCCTAAGGATTTAGCAAAACAAAATTATTTTAGAAAACAAATAGCTACAATGTTTTTGGAGAAGATTTTGAAGTTTTTTTTTAAATTGTAGCTGTGAATATTCCCTCCCGGTCATCTGCTCTTTTGGAATGAAAGTGTTTAAAGTTTGGCATTTTTTTAGTAGCTATCAAAGCTGGATGCTGATTTTGTGAACATGGGGCAGCGCCTTGCATTAGCAAATAGGCAGTATGCATTGTATAATTTCAGTTAAAAACATTAAAATATTTGTCAAGACAACTATTTTTTACAATGTGTTTTTCCGTTTCAACGGTGTAACCTAAAAAATATTTTACTCACAAAACATTGATCAGAGTTGGTACCAAACTAGAGCCCGGCACGGTGCCTTGTTCTGTTTGGTGTGGGGCTTTATATAAGGGTTATCAAACGGATCGGGCCAGACCAAAATTAGCATGAATCAAGATTATTTAGCTGAGCCATGGGTTTTTGTGGTAAAAAAAAATGAACAGGACCGGGCATGGGATTTTGTATTGATATAACGGGTCAGGTTTAAAAAAAAATCGGTCTGTGCAGGGATTTGAGAGATAAATAGGTTAGGTTGCTTACACCAATATTAACACAAGTTTGAAAGTAGATCAAGACAACCCAGTAAGTGCAGTGGCGTAGCTAGAGTTTTGGCACCCTGGTTAAAGTCTAGAGAATACGCCCCTAGAAAATCATATCTATAAATTTTTCCACCAAACAGAGTTGATGACTGGGGGAGCAATTGTAGTAGGTACTTTTCCAAAATTTTTGTGAAAACCTTAAACACTTTTGCCTCCAAAGTTAGCTGATGAACGGGGGCACACAATGTGGGTCCTACCATGAATCCGTCACTGGCTACAACTTACTTTTTTCTCCAGTCCCAGTTTTTTGGAGAAAAAGTGTGAAGTTTTAATAATTTTTTTTTAAAGTATCTAAGACTATTCCTTCCCCGTCTATCCGCTATTTCTGGAAAATATAGCAGTAAAAAAATAAAATTTTGGAATCTGTGGATTTTATAAATTTTTTGCCCCCCCCCTAAGGTTTTGCTGTAATGACGCCCCTGGCGCCATACTGAATTGTCCTGCAAGTAAAAAAGGAGCAACTTTTTTTACCCTATAAAAGCTTCTTTTATGTTAAATTTCATTCAAATTGGTCCAGTTGTTTGAATTTGTATAAAGGATAAGTAGACAGACACACACAGACAGTCATTTTGACATATAAAGATATTTAAATAAAATATCACATTAGTCTGATGCAATGCTTCTTCTCTCTTGCCATTGATTACTGCCAGTTCCTTGTTCTCATCCTCTAATGTGATAATTCTTCTACAAATAGTTATGATAATGATTATCTGAAGAAAATAAATTGAATTTTCAGTGCATATATTAGTTTTATCAAAGATTAATTGACTTCAATACCACTATAATATCAATGCTGTAATCAGCTTTTCACTTGCATTAACAGCAACAAAAACTGCGGTCGGTGTAAATCTAAGCTGATCCCAACAGCTAGAGTAAACTTTTTGCTCAATAAAACAACAAAAACAGACATTTTTTCCATCTCAAGAAATTATTTCAGCAGCAAAACCTAAAAACATAAACTGCAATGATGGTCGTAGTTTCATGCTAACGATAACAATTGTATAAAGCATTACGACTGGTAACAATAATGGAAAACAATAATTACCAGAATAAATTACTAAAAAACATCAAATAATAACTCAACACCTGTCCAATTGTTCGAGCCTGTCAGCAAGCAGCTTGTTGTCTTTTAAGGTATTGTTGTTGTAGCTGATGTTGCCAGCTTCAGTGAAAACTCTTGAGGTTTCTGCCAGCAATTCACTCTGTTTGAGAACCTGTGGATTTGGAGAGCTATGTTAATTAATGAGTTAATAATTTCAAATTTAGAATAAAATGTTTGCAAAAAATTAAAAATAGTTATCAAACTGCTATAAATAATTTTTACAAAAACATTTAAGTAATTTCTGAGGTGAGTATTAGGTCTTGAGAAGGTTCTGAAAACAAGTAGTCTATATCAGCCTGTTTGTGTTTATAATAACAATCTACTATAAGCAGATTTGTAAGATGAACATAACAGAGATGACAACACCGACTATCTTCTGCCTTCAACATCAATAATGGCAGAAGTTGCTAAAAACTAGCATCTCTTTTCAACTTAATTTCAGAGTCTGTAACCTTCTTCCCAATTTGGCTTTCAATTGGCTCATATTCAATTGTTCGTTATCTAATATTGTTCATAACTCTCATTGAATATTGCATCATGATTTTCGAAGAAGACGTCAGATGCAAATAAAGTGACAAGAGATTGCAGCCAACCTATCGATAACTAAAAAAATTATTAGAATTTGAGAGGTGTTTTTTTTTAACTGATGGCTTACATTAGCTAATTCGGTAATAATTTAGTATTGACAAGTTGTTATGACTATAAGACTCTGAATTTAGCAGTCTTTCATTTAAAATTTAACTTTTAAGAGAAAACTAGAAAATTAAATTTCAAAGAAAATCTCACATGCAAACCTAATTTATGGTAACAATTCCACTGATATATGAGGTGCATGAATATTGGAAGAAATGAAGGCAAGTGCAGTATTTTTGTGCTTGCAAAAAGTATTTCAACAAAATCAGGAACAAAGTTCACAATCAAGCGCGTCGATCGAGCTGCTGTTCAATTTATAAATGCGTCATGTTTCAAACCAATTGCTTAGACATTTTGACATAATGAGGTTTTTAATATTTTCATTACTTCACGTTTCATTTAAATCTGTGTTTTATGCTGGATTTTTAATGCCACAGGACAACATTTTTTAATATGCCATATATAGTGTTATATGCTGTTCATAAACAAAGCACTTAAAAACTTAGAACTCAAAAAGTAAGACTAGCATTTCTCAAAAGGCAGCCAAAAAACAGTTTGATAAATCCATTTTAACCCTTTTTAATCTAAAAATTATGTAAAATGAAAATAACCTGTTTAGATATATGAGTGGTTTTTTTGTAACATTATTGCAGCATTAACTAATAAATAAATTTTTTTTTTTTTAGTGCAAACAATCTGTTAATCAAAATAAAGTCTTGCAGAAGATCACACATGCAGAGAAGTTCAGGCGTAACTAAACAAGCAAACCAAACAACAGAGAGTCAATGAGAAAGAACAAATTAACTTCGATGATTACACGCACAGCACTCGCTTTGCATTCCGCTACAGCCAAGCTTAAGTCAGCATCTTCACATTGGGAACATTCTGAAGTTTGATGGAGAAATGGAAAATGTGTTCACAAGAAAAATTACACTTCCTCAACTTAGATAGTCACCAGAAACATTAAAAACTATGATGAAGATATCTTTAGCCCTCGCATTCCTATTGGTCAACAAATTTGCAATTTAATTTAAGAGGCTGGGAGTACTAATTCATTTGTAATGTGTAGTAGGGTGCTATTGATGTTTAAGTTAGAATTTGTAAATGTTTAAACTAATTCACATGTGATGAAACAAAATGCATCTGTTGTTTAAATGCTAATTCATAAAAGATAAAATAGCGGTCAATAGAAAACGAAAAAAATCATATTAAAAAGAAAAAAACAGCACAATGAAAAGCTTAAAAAAGCCCATTAAACCAGCTAGTGATGATTAAATTGAAAAATAGTCTTTTCCTCATTATTTTAAATCATTAATTGAACAGCCTCACGAAAGCCATTTAAGATCCTCTTCTCACAATTGTTATTTCTAGGGATGAGCCGAATACTATATTTTACTGGATACCAGATAGCATCCGGATACCAGATACCGGATCCCGATAATTTTAAAATTAATTTTACAATAATTCATGAAAGAAGAGTTAGATGGCAATGAAGATTGAAGAGTGTTGACAACTTGACAATATGTCCGAGTTAGACAACTGAACTAATCAATGATTGGGTTGTGGCTGAGGATAGTAGGTTGTTGGAGGTGTGGAGAGTTCACTTGGGATGCAAATAGTCTAACTCGTGTAAGTCCTGTTTGTGGACCTAGTGAAAAGTAAACTACAGTGGAAGTTAGTAATGCAATCCATAAGATGAAGTGTAACAAGGCAGCAGGACCTTCAGGAGTGGTGGCAGACATGTTGAAAGCTGCTGGGGCTGTTGGTATAGTGTGGATGACTGAAGTGTGTAATGCAGTTGTGAAAAATGGTAAAACCCCTGTAGACTAGAATAAGAGCTGGATGGTGAATGTTTACAAGGGGAAAAGCGATGCATTAGCATGTGACTCATACAGTAGGTGGCATTAAACTGGTATGCAGTTTGGTTTCATAATGGGGAAAGGTACTACCGATGCTATTTTCATAGTTCGTTAGCTGCAGGAAAAGTATCTTGCCAAGAACAAAATACTGTGGATGGCCTTTGTTATTCTTGAAAAGCATTTAATAGAGTACCTCGTGAGATAGTGTGGTGGGCACTGAGATGTCTTGGTGTGGATGAATGGTTAGTTTCCCTTGATAAGAACTATGTATGATGATGCAGCGACAGTGGTGAGAGTGAATGGGAAGGAAAGTGATGCTTTCAGCGTTAAGGTTGGAGTGCATCAGGGTTCAGTTCTCAGCCCATTGTTGTTTATCATTGTTTTAGAGGCCTTATCATGGGAGCTCAGGGTAGGCTTGCCAATGGAACTGCTCTATGCTGATGATCTTGTTTTATTAGCTGAGACAGAAGATTCTCTCTTGGAAAAGTTAACAATCTGGAAAATTGGCATGGAAGCGAAAAGGCTCAGAGTGAATGCCAGTAAGACAAAAATCATGAAGTGTAGGGCCAGAATGGGACAGGTAGAGAAGTCGGGTAAATGGCCATGTAGTGTATGCAGGAAAGGTGTTGGCTCTAACTCTATTTGTTGTGTGGATTGTAAGAGTTGGGTCCATAAAAGGTGCAGTGGCATTTTGGGTAGTTTGAAAGATCTTGTTGGCTTCAGTTGTAAGAGTTGTGTGGCTGGTGGTTCTGCTCAGGATGAGTTGTTGGGTGAGGTTGAGCCAGGTGTAAAGGTGGAGTGTGTGACCAAGTTCTGTTACCTAGGTGACACATTAGGTGCAGGAGGAGGAGTAGAAGAGGTGGTGAGAGCTAGAGTGCGTTCTGCCTGGGCTAAATTCAAAGAGTTATCTCCTATCTTGACTACCTGTGGTGCATCCTTTCATGTGAAAGGAAAGGTGTATAGGGCTTGTGTTCAAAGTGTCCTTGTTTATGGCACTGAATGAATACTACGAAGTTTAAAAAGGGCAGAGCGTATGATGGTTAGATGGATGTGTGGTGTTTTGTTGAATGATCATGCACGCAGTGTGGATTTGTATAGCCTTCTGGATGTTCTTTGTGTGGCTGATGTGGTGAGGCGTGGAAGACTGAGGTAGTTTGGACATTTGGAACGTAAAAGTGCAGATGATTGGGTTTCGGCATGTAGAGATGTGGATGTTCTAGGAGTGACAAATAAAGGTAGAAGTAGGAAGACTTGGTGGGAATGTGTGAAGTTTATGATTTTCTGTTATTTGAATTACAAAGTTTTATTAAATGGGCTGATTATTTGGTTTTTTTTTAATATTCTCAATTTAATTCAAATTATAACTGTATTCTAGAAATTCGAGGCTAATTAGCAACTTATATAGTTTTAAAATTATAGGGCCGCGTAGCGATAAAAATCAAACTCCCTGGCGAATATAACAAAACGACACCTTTGTCTGGTATTGCAAAGTGGCATAAATACAACCCAGTTGCAACGGTAGGAAGAACTCCGCCTCGCCAATTGCGAGCCAGTCCCAAGCCTGGATAAAGGAGGAGGAACAGTTAAAAGGATCAAACTTTTATCCCCAACAGGAAGTACTTATGTGCTTCCTACATACAGCCAATTCAGTCTTAAAAAAATTGGTGTAAAGGACTATAAACTATAATAAAAAAAACGGTAGGAAGACTCTTAAAACGCCTGGTGTAAAGGACTATAAACTATTATAAAAAAAAAAAAACGGTAGGAAGCGTGCAGCAACCTGTTATGCTGCCATGGCTCGTGCAGATTGCCGAATTTCCAATGCATTCGGCGGAGAGGCCATCTCTTTCGCCATGCAGTGGAATACTGCCCGCCGGAATTGTTAGACTTTTCATCGCAAATGTCGGCCGTTTTGTCGCAAGCGGCTTTGCGACGAATTGGCCTGCACCCATCGCCAAAATATAGCTATTCTTTCACAATTTTAAATTTGGTTGAATAATTTTGATAGGTTTAAAAGTTATTAGTAAAACACAGAACAGGAAAATTTCAGTTCATACATCAATCAAATTCTCTAGCTAAATTTTGACATTGAATCTTTAACTGCAAAGTCAAAACTTGAGATAACTAAGCTAAATAATTCATATTTGTTAAATATTAGGTTTGATTAAAAACTTTTAATTGGTTTAGTCTTTATGGGCCAAACGCAATAAAAACAATTTCAGTGAAAATACAGTTAAGTAGGATTCTGCGTCCCGTTATTTTTTTTGAAACGATACGATACGAGTTCTGAAATTTGTCTCGAATAAAACGATACGATACGAGACGCCTCGACCAATAACGAGACAAATCCGATACGATGCAATATTGGGATCTCGACTGAAATGTCAACTCTGGAAATTTCGTCTCGAATAAAACGAGATAACGAGACATTAGGAGATAAATCCAGTCATTTTTTTTATTTCACAAAAATTTTAACTATTTGACGATATTATTATCATATTATAAAAAAATCACTGTCCACTGATAGGCAATATTAACTGTCAATATTTTTAATTTGGCTGGGACGTTGATGTTTGCTAGTCGACTGTGATGGTCCTGGCAAACTATCCTGACTCCCGACACTGCTGGGAGTGTCCAAAATAATCACATCTCTACCTTCATCTTCGGCCTCGTCATCACCAACACCAATATCCTTGTTGGCAAGGATCCAATTTTTGATGGTGACCCGATCGTGATTCTGCTGAACAAACAGCAGCTTGTCAACAAAGTCTGGCTGCAGCCTTGTCCTTTTACAGTTGACGATTTGTCCTCCTGCCGAGAAAACCCGCTCGGATGTAGCTGAACTTGCCGGGTATAGTATTAATAACATGAATGTGAAGTCAAGGCATTTTACGAATTATAAATAAGTTTTATTCCAGTTTACTCAAACTAACTTTGAACTAACTAAATCAACAATCCATATTATTTGCAACACTTATAATAATATATATATTAATATCAACAACATAACATTGGAAATGTGAAATTAGAGTGCAATTTACCTCTAGCCTTAAGCCACGCCCTTCTTAGGCTGCTAGTCGACCTCTCAATTACTGCATACTACTACCATTTAGAAATAAGCTGCCGGTTCCCAGACTAAAAATAGTAAATATTCAGGGGCTACAGGCTGTTAGGAAAACCGAATTTAAAGTGGGGATAATAATAGTTAAATAATTATAAACTTCTGTAAATAGGTAGATTAATTAATCAATGTTGATGAATCAATTGCAAATATTCACAGTTGTGACAATCGTTAATTAAATATGTATGACTTTCGTTATTTATTGAAAAATATTTTTTTTAAATCTCGGAATTTGTTTTGAGACTATTATACAAGAACAAAATTTAAGTCTCGCTATTTTATTTCGATACAAGACTTCCCAGCAGGCTGTATCGTTTTAATAACGATAAGGGATTTATTGTATCGTCTTGAAATCCCGATTGATATTGAGATAACGATAACGGGACGCAGATGCTTACAGTTAAGCATTCAACTATAAATCTACAATTTTACATGTAAATTGTATTTTATCTTTTCAACCATTTGCTGGAATTTGGTTTAGAAATTTCAATTAACTGAAAAGTTATTTGTGAAAAACCGTACGAAAAAACAGCCGCATGGCCTACAAATAAATATTACCTTGAAAAAAATTAAATTTATGTTTCTAGTTTTAAATTAAATATGATTTCGAAATTTTAAGTCAATTAAAAAACCCTTTATCGGTTAGAAGGTCATTTGTGGAAAAAGATAAAATCTTTTTTATCAAATAAACAGCTAAACGTTGAACTATAAAATGGAAATTTTAAATAACTGTTTATATTTGTCTTTTTCGCCACTGCCAACTTTGAGTTGGTTAAAAAACTTCAATCGGTTAAAAAGTTATTTGAAAGAAACCGAACCACGAAATTGCCTTCACGCTAACCACTATTGATATATTTTTAGTCTGATTGCATCAGTTGAGCTACAAAGCTCAACTCACATATTGAAAAATTTATTATAATTCCGTGTTTCAACTGGTTAAAATCTTTAACTTTTTTAAAGAGCTATTGTCATAAATCAATGCAAAAAAGTGATGTAACTAATAGGAAAAATGAAATAGCATTAACTTTCCCTTTATCGTTGAGCTAAAGCAGGGTTGTCCAACACGTGGCACGTGGGCCACAAAGTGGCCCTTTTTGTCTTTAGCCGTGGCCCGCATTTTCACTATCTAACATTTAAAATCAAATGAATATTATGTTTTGAAAACTATTTTTTACTGTAGCTCAGGAATAGGGCAGCTAATTACAGTTATTAATTTAATTTTTAAAATCAGATTTTTTTTTAAATTTATTGCAATACGATTAAAACTACTGCCTCATTTTTAATAAAAACGGTAAAAACGGTATTGACAACTTGGTTAGCAGAACCCTAATTATATTTTTTTAAATATGGCTTCCGCTAGTGCTAATAAAAGACGTAGATTTGAAACTGAAAGTGGACACGGAAGTCGTATATTTAATCCATCTTGGACAAATGAATATTTTGTAATTGAGCAAAATAATTCAATTATGTGTCCAATTTGTTTAGATAAAATTACCGTGTGCAAAATTTATAATGTTAACAGAAACTATACTACAAAACATGCAGCAACTTATGATAAATTTTAGGGCCAATTTCGTGTTGATAAGCTGGAATTGCTAAAGAAAAATTTTGAATTGTTAGAATTTTATAAAAAATACATGAACATTGAAGTTTATCCACATTTGTGCAGACACGCCATAAAACATTTTTCCCTTTTTGGAAGCACAACTGCGAACAATTTTTTCAAGAATGAAACATGTTAAATCAGAGCAGAGACATAGGTTGCAAGATGAACACCTCACTGATACACTTCGGATTTCATCATCCACTATAAAAGCTGACATTGATCATTTGTATAAAAATAAACAACGCCAAGTTTCCCATTAAATACATTTTTTTGACAATATTGAAATTGAATTAGTTGTTTTTAATTATTAGTTTGAATAAAATATTTTTTTAAATTTGTGGCCCTTGTGTTGTCATCAAAATAAAATAATGGCCCTGGTTGCAAAAGGTTGGACAACCCTGAGCTAAAGCGTTGAAACTTCAGAATTATTTAGAAAACATAACATATTTTTCACCTACGAAATTTCGTTGAAAAATTTCAATCTTTTAAAAAGGTATTTGCAAAACACGAAGCATCAAAACTTAAGACATGTTCAGTTAAAACTTCATATAGAGTCGAGTTCGAGTTTTATGTCAAGCGCATTACTAAACCCATCTAAGTGGTTTTTTTCTCAAGCCTAAAAATTAATAAGTATAATAAGATTTTAAAAAGGAATAAAAGTGTAAAACAAGCTTTTTTAAGACTTTACTAGAAATCTCAGCTTCCAGATTTTCTTAATATCAAAAAAATTTAAAACGACCGCCAAAATGGAAAAATTCTCTAAATTCAAAATATTTAGTTTAATTTTTTTTTCAAACGTATTTTTTTTAATCTTAATTTTTAACTCTATTATATAAAAACTGCATTCCAAAAGTGATTCAGAGCTCAGAATTACTGTTATATTATATGCAGGCACCAGGTGAAATCTTCGGAGTTGAAGTCAAAGTCGGTCGCTTTAAAACGTTGGGGTCACCAATTGTAGTCACTTTGGCGTGATTACGTATTTTAATAGAGTTGAAGACACTTAATTATAATCTTTATTTTTTACAAACAATGTAACAAACAACGACAATGAACCAAGAGAACCAAAAATGAGAATAATTCTATAAAAGCCAACATGGCGAAATGAAAAGAACTAATTTCAACATGAGGGCCCCCTACAAGTGCCACTAACAGGCATGCAAGCCAAGCAGTACAGGTAGACGTTGAACAGGTAAACGTGTGTAGCGCATGAATCTGTGCATGCCTAAGAATGCTGGCACACTAAAAATCCACTCGATTTCTTATTTCACACACCAAACTATCTTCAAACTCATCTATATCTAACACATTTATCAAAGAGCATCTTTGAATTTATGAAAAGGTGCTTATTAACCCGTTTTAGACCATCGTACGTTTTACGAACACACTTATTTTTGGCGTTGCATAAAATTAAGCTGTAATTTTTTTCTGTTAAAAGTTTTTTTTTATGTTAAGAAAGCTTCAATACACTGTATACAATTTTTTAAATAATTTTTTTATTCGTATTAAGTAGTTTAATCTGGGTTAGAATATGAGCATTTTCAAGGTTTTCGACCGATATTACTTTAAAAATGTATTATGCTAATTTCATGAGTTATCATAACAAAAGTTTGAAATATCAAAAGAGGATGTACTCAAAAGTGAACAGCAACGTTAATTAAATTTTATTGTGTTTACACTAACCCACAATCTGAACATGTATGAGTCATGCTCGTTCTACGATCGTTGGGCGTATAGAGTACTTTATGCGAACAAGTCGAAACTAGTTCATTCAGCTTATAGTTGTGCAGTGGTTGAATTGGTGATAGTGTTTTTTGCAAATTTCATTCTTCAAATGAAATGTTTGTAAAGTTTAAAAATGAAAGGCGTCAAACAGAACGTTTTTTCACGTTGAAAGAAGCTATGAAACTAATTCTTGATGATGATGATGATAGCATTGAGGTTGACATACTTGTCATTCTTCCGCTAGGCGCATCATAACACGTGACTGATGAATAAGCAAATGAAGAAGAAATGTTATTCTTTGTAATATATCCGGGAAGGTAGAAGTTGATTATACTAATGATGGGATGGGATTAGACTGTGTCGGTTCTTTGGGTGAAGAAATGTAGGTTGCAAATACGGTCAGTTCAATGCCGCGGCAACCAAAACGCCAAAAACGATTGAAATGCACTTGGACCAAATAGTGTCATTTTAATAGCCACTTTTAAAACAGTCTATATATAATGAGTTTGAAACACCACAATGGTGCTTTGCTTGAAAAACCCCATATAGGCTGTTTAGGTTGTTTTATACCGATGAAATGAATTCATGCACGGTTGAAGAAACAAAACGATAAGGAAGATTCAGCAACTGGCCATGGTCACGATCTGGAAAAGGTGAAAACAGTAGGTCGCTACAAGCTGGAAAATTGTGGCAAAACACTGTACATGTGGGCCAAGTGCGGCAAACGACTTCATCAGAATTGTTTTGGTGCTTTCCGCACACTCCGGTTCTGAAACGACTATCATGATTTATTGAATGTTAAATTTTTGGATTTTATTGAACTGTGTTACTGATAAAGTCAGAAATGTGTTTTTAGCTTTTCTGTTTATAGCCTAAAATTTATATTATAATTGTTTGCGTTGAGAAAAAAAAGAAATTGATTTTTAAGCATGTTGTTGTTTTCAGTAGTCTATACGACCACCGTTCGAAAAACGAGCATAGTGAATTTTCAATGTTTTCTTTCAAATAAAAAATAATTAAAAATAAATCTATTAAAACATAAGCAAGTAACTTAGAAATAACAAAAAAAATAATAAAAATCTAATTAATAAAGTTTTGGACCTAAACGGGTTAAGTTCATTTTGATTGACTGGTTGAACTATATTTTTAAATTATTTACATAAAAATAAGGATCAGCTGTTTATTTAATGATAAAATTCAATTCACATAATAAATGATCAGTTAAATTATTGCATTTGATATTTTCTGAATGGTTGCCATTTTTGAAAAACAATCTTTTATTCTTCCCACCACCAAATATTTCATATAGAGACAAAAGATAAAAGTCACTTGATTTTAAACGACCTTAGACAGTTCAAAGTCTTTTTCTAGTTTGGCTTTCAAAAGGTCCTGCTTGACTTCATCAACCTGCAGTCTGTACCTTTCTGCTTCATTTCTTGAAAAGACAACCTGAAAAATAATTTTAAAAATAATTATGTTAAAAGACAATAACCATTAAGTTATTGAAGTAAGTTTTGAGCTACTCTGAAACATATATTTAGTATTATATATCAACATTTTAAAATAATATTTATCTTCCTTTTCTAGCATTTGGCTCACAACAACTTTCACTGAACTATGGAAGCTAAATTTTGAGCACTTGAGTTTATAACGACACTGTATCATTTCTGAGTAGCGCTTTTCTCTTTCACTTGTGAGGTCATTTTACAATTCAACCATTGCAGCCATTTAATCCATCTTTCCCCATATAGGTTGCCAGTGTGATTCTAACCTAACAACCTCCAGCTCTAATGATGAGTGCCTTATTACTACAGTAAACAATACAATTTCAGAAATATTTTCACTCACCTGATTTTTATATTCCTCAAGAAGATTTTGAAATTCTTGAACTTTCAGTTTAAGTTGTTCAGTTTCTCCTTCATAGTGTTGGGCTTTCGACTGGGCTTGGCGCAGTGAGACCTTCAGATAATTTACATGCACAATTTTTACAGCTCTCTATATGATAATACAACAGACATTTTTATGAGTGACCAACCCTCAACCAAAAGTTTTCATATGGCAGGTAACTATCATTCTTTTGCATTTAAATTTTTATTTTAAATTGAAGAGTTACAAAGCATTTTGCTTTTATTTGTAATTTTGATAGAAGAATTTTCATATGAAAGGTATTTTTTTTGTTTATTCAATTGACAAAGCCCAGTAGTAATTTTCTAATGAACTAAATTATTATTATGAGACTAGAGTTTGATCAGCGCAATCGCCTGTCTTTTAGAAAAATCTAGACTACATAATTATAAAATAATCAAATAACAACCATGCTTGTCTCTTTGAATTTACCTATTAATCAACTGGTGATCTCTCAAACACATACACACATGTAAGCACACACATACATGTCTATTATTTTCACAATAACGAACAGTTAAACTCCATAATGTATACTGCAAACAAACACATGTTTATTTTCTCATTATGAGGATGGGCTTGATTATATAATTTAGATGCATTATGATGCAAAAGAATGGGCTCACATGATGATGATGATGATGATGATGACGATGATGACGATAATAATGATGATAATAATGATGACGATGACGATAGTGCTAACCTCTAGCTTTTCTTTTTCTTGCTTTTCAACAGAATGGTTTCTTTGTTTGTCAGAATTTTTTTCACAGCTACTTCCATCATCTTCCCCTTTTTCATCTTTATAATTATCATCATCATCATCATGACTGCCCAACCGTGACTGTTTCTGTGTTTCAACTTTAACCAATTTTCTTGAAGAAACAATTTACAACAAAGTCAAATATTTGAAAGCATAGATGTGATGGAATCGAAAAGGTTTATTTCACAGCATATTTTTATAAATACACATTTTAGTAAACTTGCAAAAATATTGTTTGTTCTAAATTATAGCTTAATTCTAAAAATCAAACAAAACAATTTTATTTTACTAACAGCTTTAAATCATTAAGTTCAGCAGCCATGGCCAGCTTCTCTGTAGCGACTTGAGAAAGCTGCAACCTTAGTGAGGTAATCTGCTCTGTTAGCTGTTTCATTTCTGAACTTTTTAAGGCCAATGCACTGTTAACTTGTTCTAGAGATTCTGCATTTTGTGTAGCTTTATTTTTGTGTAATCTATGAAAAGAAACGAATTATCTAATTTCCATCAAATAAAGATAATGTTATTTTATAAAAATTTTTTTATGTAAACTAAACAAAAACAAATCATAGAAGCCAGTTTTAAATTTTTTTATAAGCTCTTACTGCCGCTTTTTAGTCTGTTAATGTTTCGAACAGATATAAATCAATAAACTTTATTTTGGTTTGATTTTTTTTATATTTACCCTAATTTTTATTGACAAAACTACTTCAAATAGTTATATAGCTAATATAATTCTTTGGTCAAATAATTGTTATGAAAAGTTCATATTTATAATAGAAAATTACTTGATTGTAAAACAGCTTTTACTCAAATTTAATTTTTCCCTATCTGACCCATGATGCCGCAAACAGCTTTAATTTAACTTTGCCTCTATTTCAAAACAAACAACTTTTTCAATTAAACATAAAATACTGAAACCCACCTTGACATTTGAAACCATTATTACTTCCTATCAAAACCTAAAATTGTATACCTTGTAGCCTTCTTAAGAGCCTCCTTGTCTTGCTCCATCTTCTCTCGAGCCTGCTTCAATGCCTGTCTTTCCTGCTCGATGGTTAATTGGAGTTCCCTGACTTTTGTTGACAACTTGTTGCACTCTGCTTCTTTATTAGTCAGTTCTCTCTGGAGATGAGCTTTGGTCATCCTTAACGTATCAATAATTGTGTTTGATTGGACATCTTTGGTCTAGAATAATTTTTGTGAAAAAATAATAAAAAAGCATCAGATTTTATTAATATCATTGAAAAAAATTGAAAGTAAAAATAAATCTTAATTTATAAACCTTCATATTTTCCAGATCCATAAAAGTATCTTTTGCACTGTGATCAATCTGCATAAGTTCCTTCTTCAAGGCCTTAAATAAGAAAATGTTTCAGACATTGTGATTTCACATCAGGATGGTTATCAAAAATTTACTAAATAATACTGTGATGATGGTGGTGCACTAATTTATGATAGTAGGGTAAGATGGGGGTTATACCACCAGAGTAGGTAGGTATTTTTGCCCTTATTAGGAAAATTCAATTTTTGTGCATTAAAATTAAAATTGAAATGTTTGGTAAAATTTACAAACTTAATTAATAGTTTGGCTTGCTTAACAATCCTTTTTTGTGTGTTAAGCGCTGGTAGTTTAAGCAGGAAAAATTAGTTGTGTCGAATAAATAATCCATCAGTGCATTCCGTGAAGCAAGAAAGGCGTTTTAAAAAACAAGATAAATTATTTTCTAGATCATTTGAACTATTAAAATAAAATTAATTTTAATTACCATTGTTTCCTAACAGAACATAATGTATTATTGTTGACAGGTAGATCTCTTTTATTATTTTTAAATCAATTTTGAAGTGAAGTAGTGCTAAAAGGCAATTTTCGCCAGGTCTCCGCTTATGGTATGCAAAGTCTATTTTCACCATTTTTTAATCAATCTCTTTTTTAAGTTAGGCTTTTTTAAAACAAATTGCATTGTGATGAAATCTTTGCTATTGTTTATTATATGCCAAAAGTAGATCGTTGGTAAGAAAGAGCGGCTTCATCTTCATCTAAGATTTTTAGAAAAACACTGGAAAATGTTGTGTCAAAGCACTGCTGGAAAAACTTATCACTGAAGATAAATTCTGTTTGAGTTTTGATGGAAAGAAAATACAAAATAGAACATCAGAAGAATTTCGCAAGCAATCTCAATTTTGGTGTTTGGCCTGGTAATGGTGTATCAGCTGAAACATCTTTATTCCACTGCAAGCCTTACTAGATAAATTCAATACATGGTGAAGTGTCAAAATAATTATTTCTAACACCAATTCAGGTCTCCAAAATAGTGTTCATGCTAGACTCGAGAGACAGTTCAGAAAAAAAAGTCTTGACTAGCATTAATTTATTGGTTGTCAACACCAGTGTTATTTCCATTAATGATAATTTAATTAGAAATTGAAATATGAATTTTTTTTCTTGGAAATAGGAATTAGAAATAGGAATTAAATTTGGAATGGAATTAGAAATAGGAATGGAAATCAGGTGATAAAAATGTAATTATTTTTCAATCCAGAAATACACGCCAAGGAACCATTTCTCTCTGGCTGTTAACCCTTGTTGATTTAAAATATTGAAAAATAGCGATAGAACATTTTTCTATGAATCTTTTTCTAATGATTTTTATTTTTAATATTTATCCTTTCTTTTATTTCACAATTGTATTCTTTATTTTATAGTAAACATAATTTCCTCTAGTAAATGAAAGATTGCTAATTTTATTAAATTCCTAGTTTCTGCAAAGCATATTTACCATTAATTTTATTTTATTTCAGGAATTAATTACCAGTATTCCTCAAATATTGAAAACTATCAATAAAACAATCAGAAGACAAATATTTTCATAATGAAATTAACTGCAGCCATTCCAAAGAGCAAACAACAATAAATTAAAGGCATTTTATTAAACTATACCATCTTAATTATAATGATGATCATGGCAATGATGATGATGATGATAAAATTAAAAAAACTGAGCTGGTTGAATCTTAAACTCTTTAATTTGAAAACATCGGATGGCATGTAAACAAAATAAAATTATAATCTTTAAACTCACATCATAAGACTCTCTCAAAAAACTAAGTCTGTTCACAAGCTCCTCTCTTTCTATTATCATATCATCAATCTTGGAGTTGTTTTCAATCATTTCTCTTAATTTTTTTTTAAGAAATACGATGACATCATCAAAAGTCACAAGGTCATGTTCCAGAATTTTTTTCTGAGTTAACAAGGCTTCCAGCTCAGCATTAGAATATGTACATAACCTGTCCTAAAAAGTATTGCATTAATTAGTTTAGATGATAAAAAGAGTTTCATTCTCTCTAATAATCACAATTATTATCATATTATCATCATCACCATCATCTCTAATAATCACAATTATTATCATATTATCATCATCATCACCATCACCATCATCATATTATCGACACCATCATCATCAAGAGCAGATCCAGCCGACTTTAAAGGAGGTGGCCAAATTTGAGGCTGGATGCGCAATACATACATAGCTCTCCAAATTTACTTTTTTATACTTTGAAGCAAAATATGTTTGTTTAATTTCTGATATTTTCAGGTTTAGAAATTGTATTATAGCTCATGTATATATGAAATTTGAAATCAGCAAAAACAAAATTTGTTGTGTATGATTCTAGCTTTCATAAAATCATAAATCAATTAGAAGATTCACAGTTTTGCTGAAATTTCGAATAACTAGTTCTGTATCAAAGAGGTTTTTGCATTGTTTTTGTACAGAATGAGGGCTTTTTTAATCCTTTATTACATGCCTTTATTCAACTTCTATTATTCTCTGTTTGTTTGTGGGTGTGTTTCTCTGTACGCAAATCCTGCAAGATAAATTTAACCAGCTTTTTGACTGGCTAGAAAGCTGAAACTTTCAGCATAGCTTTATATTGGATGACAAAACATGATTCCATTGATTTTGACATAATCTATATACATAATTTTCTATGTCTGTATGTATGTATGCTAGCAATTTCGCATAACGAGGCGGCCGCAGTGGTCAGCAATCAGCAGTTGCTGAAATTAGTGCGCACATGAGTGTAATAAAAGTTATTACGCAATTGTACACTGTCAGTCCTAAAGATCAAAAAAGATGGAGCTGCAAATTTAGTGGTATTTACAAATAATAAATTTAGTGATATTTACAAAAAAAACAAAAACTTAATTTAAATATCTTTCGTATTTAGTCTGGCAGCAACTAATATTCCCGTGGGATGCGAAATGATACAAATATGAGTGAGGTATCAATCGCTTTGTTAGATATTCTATATTGAGAAAAATCATGGTGTAATTCTGAAATCCTTGACAGTTTTTAAATATTCAAGATGGCCGCCAATTCATATCTGTTCAATTTCCTCAGGAACTATATGTCACAGCAATGCGATTTTGGTGTCTAAGATATGGTTTTCGGGATCAGAGAATCCAAAAAACATATTTACAACACTGTCTAACAATCACGTGACCTCGATATTCAAGATGGCGGCCAAGATAGCCACTAAGTCGTATTTTTTTCATTTTCTCGGGAACCATACGTCATAGAAATGTGTTTTTGATATTTACGAAATGGCTTTCGGGGTCATAGAATCTAGAAAAATTATCTTAACATTGTTCAACAATCACGTGACCTTAATATTAAAGATGACGGCCAAGATAGTCACTGTTGTCATTTATGTTTAAATGTCATAATTTATGCGATTGAAATATATAAAATTCTAATTATGTTCACCGTGGAAATACAAATCATCTTTGGTTTTCTCATGTGCCAAAAGTTTGGCCATGGTCACTTTACTTATGATGGTTGATGAAATGATCTTAAATTGAACCGGATCTGATTTTTTCTGGCGATATTCTGTTGCTGCAGTTTTCAAAAAACCCGTAATATATGAGTCAAACACCAAATGAACTCCATCATACGTTTTGAATTTTTCGTCCATCCAGTGATAGAAATACCCTGATAAATCTTAACATGTCTTTAAATGCACTGGTTTACCCATACAATGTAGCTCCGCCATGTCATCCACAATTGCAACTTTCTTCAGAGTCTGTGGTTGAATTGAAGGATCTATTAATGTTTCCACGGTCAAGTCATTGTTACCTTCAAAACGGTTACTTGGTAGTTTTTCCAAAATTCCCATCAGCTTGCTCTTGGAAAGGCAATGATGCATGTGTCCATCTTGGGTAAACAGAGAACGTGGAAGTACTGTTAATTCATATTTGCTAAGGCTGGACTTGAGATCAATGTCCGGTCTAGATCTCGAAGCAATCAATATTCTTGAAAAAAGTGACATATCTGCTTTCATTTCAATCACCTTATCTTGCAAGGGCACTTTCACTTTTTTTACGAACTGAACTGCAAGTTTTTAGTTTTATTTTCCTCATTGGTGACCAGAATTTAACATCGTTACTCTGAATTCGTTCCTTCATGAACATAAACATTTGTTCCTCTCTGATTTCTTTGAGACGACACATATCAGTTTGAACATCAGAAGGAAAAACACGCTGAGTGACAATGTGCACCAATTCCGTGTTTCCACAGTGGAATGGATTTATTGCTGAAGTAAACGCAATTTTCAGTTTCACAACGTTGATATCTTGCCTCTTGCATACGAAAACAGAGAGGCCATTATGTGTGTGTTTCTTCTTGTTAGCTTAACCAATCATATTTTCGGTTGCAGCTGCTATCCGTGCCAATTCTGGATCTGTGAGAAAAAATCGAGCTCTGGCATTTTCATTCAGTGTAATCCCACCATGGACTTTGAGCCTTCGATTTTCATGCTCAAGTGCCTCATCAGCACCCTGGGCAGTAAACGGCACATTGTTCTTGTTTACATCTATGAAATGTTGCCATATACCTGGATCTGAAATTTGTAGATTTTGCATTTCTGACAAGTATAGTGAGATCATTCGAGCGTAGTTCTGTCGATCTAGGGCAAAAAAGTATTTTGTGAATGAATGAAGTGATGCCAAGTTCAGGTCCCAATCGGCAGTCCTAACTGAGCGCAGAAATTGAAGCATGTTTTGAACCATTTCCATGTAAGTTCGTGTAACTTTAAAAACAGGTTCTGTTTTTTCCATTTCATTGACAAAATTATTGAGTTTTTCCAAAATCTTTTTTTCTTTCATTGCTGATACTACAACTGAAAGTGATTTTATGATTTCATCAGTATTGCCAGAATCTAAGTTTCTTTGAATTTTGCGTACGAGAGGCAAAATACCTTGAAAATCTTCAAGTAAACAGTTCAATGCTGACAATGTAGTGATGTGGGCCTCAATGCCTCGTCTGATGTTTTCCATCAAGGATTTGTGTTGTAGTTGTTTGGCTGTAAAGATCGCATTCAACCCATAGTTCCGGGATACCTGTTCCTTGTATGAATGACCCAATGCATCGTAATTGTGCAATGATTATGTGAATTTCACCGGGTTTCAGTAGCCATTTCTCTTGAAATTCTTCTGTTGTCATCTGTTATTGTTTTATTGGCTTGAACAGAGCCATATCAAGAGTGACGACAACTTTTGAATCCGGTCCAAAAACAGCTGTATTGATCTTTTCCAGTTGTCTCATGAAAGTAAGTTGGGTTGGTGAAGCTGGAATTAGAGGTAAGACTGAAACTCTCGTGGTTGGTTTCTGGCTACCAATGACTGAATTGTAGCCAGACCATGTTGGAGAAAAAGAACTTACATGAGACTGAAATCTACCAACCCCACCATTGTCAATATCATCATTCACATCTTCTTCATTTAAGAATTAATTAATATAACATCAATATTTAATTTTACACTGAAGGGTGCTTAAAAGGCATCATTACAATGGGTTTCTCTACAAAAGTCACTAAAGCCTTGTTACCATATCAGTTAAATAACATTGTAATGTGGTTATTATTAAAATGCATAATTGATAATATAAATAATTATGTACTCAATGAATTTTCTTTCAAAACAGGATTTTGAAAAATTATAAAACATATGATTTGCTAGTCATCTTGACAATCTTGGCCGCCATCTTGAATATCAACGTCATGTGATTGTTACACAGTGTTGTAAATATGTTTTTTAGATTTGCTGACCCCAAAAACCATATCTTAGACACCAAAAATGCATCGCTGTGACATATAGTTAGGGTTGTTACAGTTTTGAAAAAAGATTCAGTTTCAGTTTCAGTTAAAGTAACTGAAACTTTACAAAGATTCAGTTTCAGTTTCAGTAAACTGAATCTTTAAAGATTCAGTTTCAGTTTCAGTTACAGTTAGATTCCGTTTTTTTTTTTCAATTTTTTTAGGTAAACTACCAAGAAGAAATTTACTATAAAAAACATTTTGCAACACAGACATGTTTAAAAAATGTATTTAGCTTAAAAATTCCTTCTTGAATTTATAAAAGACTTCAGCTCCCAGCTTGTCGTCACCCAAATTATGCCAACATCTGCTAAGAGCAAAGCCTGTATGGGGTTGCGTAATTGTTCTACAACTCAGAAGAGCTCTTTTTATTTTATTGATGTTTCGATCAAAATAATGGCAAGTATTTCCCATCCTTACCGATGAATAACATGGCCGAGACCATCTGTTGTGATTGACACATACTTCGCTGAATTCAATGATAATTCAACAGATCTTTTTAATTCTTTTACTAATTCGGACACTTTTGTGGATATATCGTGTTGGTTCGGCAAGGTTAGTAAACGACCTTCCGACACAACTGCAAACATATTTTTAATAGAAGGTCTTCGATCAAAAGAAATGGCGAACTGTTTGCAGCAAATGCTGAAGCGATAGCATGGACAGCCTTATTATAGGCATTGGAGCCTTTTTTAATGTCATTTTTGCGTTCTTTAACAACAAAACAGTTTTCAATTGTTGCCTGGTTTTTCGAATATGAAAAGGTTCGTTTAATAGACTTACATTGTGTTTTTGATATCATAGCTATTTTTTACCTCTAAATACTCTGCGTATTCTGTTTCATGCTTCCTCAAGTGAGACTCTAAATTTTTGACATTTTTACCCTTCAAAATTACAGAACAAATATTGCACTTAATATCGGCTCCAACTCCTGTAAACCTTTTATGTAGCGGGTTAGTATAGGTCTTGTTTTGTTGAATCTAGCTTTTTTCGTTGAAGGTCCTAAAGCAGATTCCGACTCATTTTGTTGAAAAAACGATACTTCTTCCTCGGTAGATTTGTCCATAACAATGTTATTACTAACACAAGTATCTTCCATTCTGGTAATTCTAAAAACTTGAAAATATTCGAAAAACAACGCAAGCAACAGAACACTAACACGAAAAAAAAAGAAAGAACTATTCCTAACTTCGACCGAGTTATCGTCCGTGCCATAGAATCAAAACATTTAACCGCAAACATAAAAATAATATAATAAAATGATAAAAAATATTCATTCTAAAAGATTCAGTTATATTCAGTTTTCTCAATAGATTCAGTTTCAGTTACAGTTTTTAAAAAAGATTCAGTTTCAGTTTCAGTTGAAGTTACTGAATCTAAAAAGATTCAGTTAACTGAATGTTTCAGTTTTAGATTCAGTAACTGTAACAACCCTACATATAGTTCAAAATTATACAAATATGACTTGGCGGCCATCTTGAATATTAAGGTCACGTGATTGTTACACAGTGTTGTAAATGTTTTTTGGATTTGCTGACCCCGAAAACCATATCTTAGATACCAAAAACGGATCGCTGTGACATATAGTTCTTGAGGAAATTGAACAAATATGATTTAGCGGCAATCTTGACCGCCATCTTGAATATCTAAAAACTGCCAGGGATTTTAGAATTACACCATGATTTTTCTTAATATAGAATATCTAACAAAGAGATTGACACCTAACACATATTTGTATCATTTTGCATCCCACGGGACAATATTTTAATACATTTGCTGCCAGACTAATTTCTAAATTGAGTGTATTTGAAATAAAAGTGCATGTTGAAAAACTCGTTTTTTCCTTTACTTGTATTAACTTCGCCTTTCTGTCTGTCTGAACACAAACCCATTATCCAATCAATGTGAAACTTGGTCCATAGACTCGTGAGGATCAAACATGAAATAGTCATGCTAAAAAGAATGTTTGATCCTTTTTTTGAACGCTCAGCTTAAAAAATATATGCATTGTTTATTTCATTGAAAGACAACAAATTTTGAATTCCACTTTTAACCATTTACGTATTCCAATTGATCTGGAGTTTTTGACGTCGAATCAATAATTCATATATATTAGGAGTTTTATATTTATAATGGAATAATGTTTTTATACCAATTTTATTTAAATTACTGAATATCAGATTTTTTTCATGATTGCAGATATTAATTTTTACACTAAAAATATTTTATGTAGTATTTAGAGTACTGTATTCCACATTTATATATTTATATTAGAGACTTATATCTTCACAAAAAATATTTGCATTATATTGGTATCTTTCTATTTTGAAATATATAAAGGATTTTTAATAAACAAAGTTTTTTACGGTTCACTTGTTAACAATTCTCTAGTGCTGTGCTGTTCTGCAAAAAGTGGAAAAAATAATCAACTTTTGAAAAAACTCTTTCAGACTCTGGTGTTGACACTAAGAGAAAGATTGACAAAAATTCATTAATGCCAGGAAAGTCAGCTGTAAAAGTGGCCTAGAATGAAACCGACAACTTGCGAACTAAAGCTCACGGAAACCAGCTTCTTTAAATATATTCTATTCTATTCCATTTAAAATGGTATTTAATGAATTGTTGACTTCATTGGCATAGCAAAAGACGTGTGTGAAGTTAGCAATATTGCTGGCCATGTTAAATTAAAATTTGAAAAAGTTGCGTGCACTGGGGCTGTGCTATACATTGTTGGATGGAGTTTAAAAAATGGGATAGCGAGCCAGCCTTGATTGTCCAATTTTTTTTTTACGTTTCGTTTTGCTGGGAGAAATTGGTGTACGATCCAACCTTTTATTCGATAACTCTTTTATTTATTATGCACATTAGAGCATTCACTTGGGCTCGCTTAAGCTCCATAAAGTCATGCAGTCTTTTCTGACAGCTTCCTCTCATTTTTTCTTAGTTTTTAGCTTCCTAACTCCTTTAGCGTCTTTTTGTTTCAACTCGCTGAATTAGGTTGGCCGGATTGGCCTTCTGCAATTTGACAAGGGGGGCATGGCCTGGTTGTCCCCTGGATATGCCAGTGATCAACATCATATCATCGCTATCACCACCACCCACTACCATCATCATTATCATCATATCATCACCATCATAATCATCCAATAGCACAATCAAGATTTTTTAGCCTAATAAACAAAACAAACTTCAAAATAATGTTATTTATTTAAAAAAAAACATGGGCATTTCCAAGCTAGTTTCATCTCAGGTGTGGACAAAACAAGCAAGTTTTTTTTTTTTATAAATTAATGTATAGTTTTCTTAGACATTAAGTTATTTTATTCAAGCAATATTTCATGATCGGTGTGAAAATTGTTAACAAATACAAAAAAGTTAAACCATTTAAGCAGTTTTTTGATGAACTGCTCATTTTTAAGTAATGTAATGTAGTAAAGATTTTTATTTTAACCTCTATCTACTTATATAATCTCCCATTCTATTATTCTATATAACTAAATTAGACAGTTTCACACTCATCTGTGTTAAAACAGCTGGTGTAAAGGACTATAAACTATAATACAAAAAAAATCACACACTCATGAACCCAGTGGTGCACCGAAGGTGTGGTATCTATATCTAGAACCCTATACCAAAAAACTATTAAAAAATTTATTAATGAAAATATATTAATGAACTACATTTAGTGTTTAGAAAAATTGTTGTAAAAATACTTTTGTTAAAATCGTGTAGCCATCAGAGTTTCCCTGGGGGAGGCCTCAATACAGGCAAGAGGGGCCCCTCAAAATTTGATAATACATTTAAATTTACTCTCTTCAGATAATATATTTTGAGTTTTATAATAATAAACACATTAAACCCTTTTTAAATCCTTTATATTAACTTCGCTGTGTTTACTTGCTTGCTTGAGCCATACGTTAGGATCCTATACCACTTAAAAAACCAAGTTCCCGTTATACAATTGAGTTGAAATTTGGTGGGTTTATTTGTCGCTTTAGACCCTACATTCATTAAATTACATTCTATTTGATAAAATATAAGCGAATTATAGAATAAAATCAATCAGTAGCTTTCCTTAACAAAGCAATATTTAATTTTTAATTTAAAAAATTTATAATAAAATACTTGATTATATATATTGAATCGAAAACATTTGATATTTTCAATCCTCACAATCGAGTTGAAATTTGGTGGGTTTATTTGTTGCTTCGGACTTTACATTCTATTAAATCCGGGCTGCCCAACCCGGTGATCGCGATCCACCAGTCGATCGCAACCCAAATTTCGGTCGATCGTCTAATAAGAACTAAAAATGTAAAATTTTGAAGAAAAAAAATTGTGCAAACTAAAAAAATATGTTTTAAGTATGAAATTAAAGGTTTATGGTACCTAATTAAATTGAAAAACATAAACTGTATTTGCAGTTAAATTTATTTTGGGTAGCTCCCATTTTATTTACACGAGCGACATCTTTTTTTATAGATTAGTTCTCGCTGGTATACGATACCAATAATTAAGAATCAAATTGCTCACATGTTTGACCTAAATCAGATGGATATTGAGATGGAAAGAATTAAAATCCAAAATGATTCATATTTGCAATCACAAACAAACATTTGGAAGTATACAAAATAGAAATACCCGATTTTGACAAATGATGTCCTGCTTCGGTTCCATATATTTGGCAGAATCCGCTTTTTCAGACATAAATCTTATTAAATCGGATATCAGAAATTTTTTAACAGATATTCACCTTGATCAATGTTTAAGATTATCCGTGTCATCAAATAATCCCGATTTTGAAAAAATTGCTAAGTCAATCCAGGGCCAAATATCACATTAATATATCTTTTTCTTATGTTTTTATGCAATTTATAATTAATTAATTATTAAATCTTTTTATCTGCTTGAATTTTTTGTTATGTTTTTATTCTTTTTGTATATATTTTTTTAAATTTTAAAATGAAGTTAAATAAACTGAAGTTATACTATATGAAAACATATATTATTTGGACATGTGTAGATCTCGAGGTAGTTGGATTAAAAAAAGTAGATCTTTAGTATAAAAAAGTTGGGCAGTCGTGTATTAAATTTTCAGATTGATTGAACAAAATTTTAGTGAATTATAAAATTTTTATTTTTTAAATTACAAATTTTATACAGTGAAACTAACTTTAGATTTTTAGTTTATTTAAAAAAGTGACATGTAAATTTCTAAACTTAAAATTTTTTAATAAAAAATTTGTTTACTCCATATTGAATCGAAATTTTCTAAATTTTAAATCCTCACATACTTCACATATTAAGAAAAAGAAAAACTGAATTTCATTAGTAATAATTAATTATATAGAAGACTGTTGTCAATGTTTTTATATTTTATAAACTTACTATTATCTAAAAATATTTTGCAAAACAATTTTATTCGTTGAAGTACAACATTATAATGGATTTTTAGAAAAAAAGTTTTTTACAGTTTTCTTGTTAAATCCTTTATATTAACTTCACTGTGTTTGCTTGCTTGCTTGAGCCATGGAATCCTACATAGTTACTATATAGGATTCCAGATTATTGCTGTGTACAAACATAACACCAGCAGGGATCTGCACCCCAACAAAAAAAAAGCAACAAAATTTTGAAGTAACTTTTTTGATCATCAAGTTATATATTATCATAGAAAACTAATACACATGAAAAATATTGAAATAACTTTTTTGATCATCAAGTTATATATTATCATAGAAAACTAATACACATGAAAAATAATAACTTTTATGAGAATGGGAAGTTAGTGAGAAATCAATTACAAGATTAACAGCTAACAGACTCCACGACAAAGTTAAGTGAAAACTAAACAATATCAAGATGTCATTTTTATGCTTAATTCAGACAACTGTAAATTTTAAATATTATTAGAGATGAGCAAAAAATATGTTTAATGAACATAAATATTTCTGTATTTATATTAATAATTCCTAATAATTATTAATTCGTTGGTGCTCTGAAAAAATAATTTTTAGAAAGCATGTAAATAGCTTAATAAAAATAAAACAAGAACCTTTTCTTACAGAAATCATAACATATATTTTAAATTTATTTAGTTAATTTTTTTAGATTAGTTTGAAAGGGGTTAGCCCCCAAAACCCCTTCATAGATACACCACTATCATAGTCAGTCATCCTTAAAATCATCTCACCTCCCTCAGGTGTCTTAGCATGGTGCCAAAATCATCTATTTTGACAGCCATAGTCCTTAGAAAAAGCTGTGAGTTTATAAGCCGGTTCAAGTCAGGATCAACTTCCTCATATACTTCAGGTCGTATTCTTTCAAATAAAGTAAAATATGATAAAACAAAATAATGACAAATAATAACTGCAAATTTCAATAAAATAATGATATGAACATCCAGGGGCCTCAGCCCATTGGGGTGAGGGTTCACTATGCACACAGTAAAACATGGGAGATTTACACTAAGTAAAATGGACTGTATAGAGGAAATACATTAGAGTAGACTGACTTTCAAAAGTGTCCTTAATTATGTGTAGGGATGTCACAAGTTTGATTTTTTGGCTTTTCGAGTTCTTAAATTTTTTATTATTACAGAATGATTTAAGCAATTTTCAACAACACTGCTATTTTTTAATGAATAACTGGAGACAAAACATAGGTTGGAGCTGTACAAAATGCCACTCCACCTTTTCCCAAAAACATAAAATGGGGGGAAAGGAGAGAAAGGGAGAGAAGAAGGATGTGAAAGAGAGAGATAGAGAGCAAAAGAAAGAGAGAGAAAGTGAGAGAGAAAAAGTTAAGTCACGTCTAACATGATACGTACAAATTTTACTGGACTTTAGTCAACGGCAAAGTAATTTACAGGAGAGGGAATGGCCATTACCAATGTGGGGCTGGGGCCACTACTACAATTTCATGTCAATTATTTTATTCTAAAAACCCAGTCAGCAATATAGCAGAATAACTATTAGTACATTTTATCTGCATTTCCTTAACACCTAACATATCTTGTACCAAAACAAACCCTTTTTTTTCAAGATCCTCACAAATCTCTTCCATGTTTTTTACAAGTTTCATGTTTTCCTTCTCAGTAACATCAAGTTTTTCCTTGAACTTTTCTAACAATTCTTCTTTTTCTCTAAGCAATTTCTCAGGTGAAAAAAGGTATTCTCTTTCTCCCTTTTCCTTTTTTTGCATGTAACTTCTATCAAAACTGTTCTTTTGAGGCATAGCCTGAAAATATTCAAATATTTCACCACTAAAAAAAATGAAATATAATAAAAAATCATCAAGTCAAGAAGCAAGAAATATAAACAAAACAGCCTAATAATGTAAAACAAAAAAAGTTTTAATTAAGAAGATAATAATTATATGCTGTGATGTAAAAAACTGAAAGCTTTAGTTATTCATCAAACTTCATGAAAGTGACTAAATAAAATTAAATGAAAAAATATGCTTGCCTCATCTGCAAATTTGACCATGAAGTTCTTAAAATTGTTATTTTTTTGTCCATTAACAGGTCTGATTGTTTTTATGTTAGAAGTCACAGAGTTAACTATCTGATATACAAATAAAATAAAATGTAATAAAAATTTTATATAGAGAAAGCCCAACAATTTATTAACTTTTTTGTTTTATTATTCTGCTAAACAATTATTATAAGAGAAGCATTACAATCAATGTTTTAATGTAAAATTAGTCTTCAATTACTAACAAATAGAAAGAATTTGGAATTTTATAGAAACATCAAATAACACCAGTATTGCTATTTTAAATTTAAAATAAAAACTACAAGAACAGCAACATGCTTTTGGTTGAAATGGTTTGATGGGTTTCTTCAGATGAACGTGAAAAGGTGTTGAATCCGTTAAGTGTATGTGAACAGGAGAAATATTTTTTTTGCCATTCTGGAAATTCACTGAATCCTATGCAAAAGTTTTAATAAAAGTAGTTTTATATAACTTTTGGTTTACAGTATTAGGACCAGTATGCAAAAAAAAATAGTAAGGCCATTGACAGTGCGATGCCGAAAATGATAAAAATTGCTTCTGCCCAGTGCTAGGGCTAT
Source organism: Erpobdella octoculata (assembly GCA_963978895.1). Taxonomy (NCBI): domain Eukaryota; kingdom Metazoa; phylum Annelida; class Clitellata; order Hirudinida; family Erpobdellidae; genus Erpobdella; species Erpobdella octoculata. The sequence continues at coordinate 22,241,010 of OZ022238.1, read as the reverse complement.
GGTGTCGGTGCCCCCCTCCCAAAACAATAATGGGATCATTTACTAATAGGTTACATGACTATTACTTGGCTGGCATACCACATTTTTTCTGCAAAACTAGTCATTTTCAGAAAATTTTTCTAAAAAGAATAAACAATTTCTCTAAAATTGGTCGATGGCTGATTAAGGTGTGTGGGTGCTTTTTTATTTATGGAGCTAGAATACCATATATGCTCTTGTATAAGCAGACAAATTTATGACATAGTTATAGATATTATGATGTTTAATTTAAATAAAAACAATAAATATTAAAGTTGTTTATATCAATATTGAGCATAAGTATATCAATCATTGTCCAAGTAAATAGTTTTCTTCCATTCACAATTTCTGCTCAAAACAACAATTTTTGAACTTACTGAACCCACAGAATTTGCGATTTTAGAGTCTGGTGATTGGTTATTCATATTTTTTATATTACCCACTTCAACTAGGGATCCCGCTTAAACGCAAATGGGCTTATGTGAGTATATATGGTAGCAATATAAATACAAAAAAAAGAAATGTGCCAATTTATAGAGCGCCTTTTGCTTTATACCGTGCTCAGCAATGCTGATTTTATAAATGCCCCATGGAGAGAAACAATTTTACCCATAAAGTTTTTCTATAATATAGTCTACTAGACAGCCATGTGGGAGTCTAACCGTGAAGCTTTTACATTAAAGACTAACACTCTACCAACTCAGCTAGCTTAGCACCAAGAGCCGCGAGAGTGAACTACTTGCTCAAGAGAGTTCGGAGATGTGAGATTCATCACGGGAATTGAACCTAGGACCAAAGTAAAGTAGCAAAAATGAAAAAATTTTTATTACAAATTAAGTCAATATAACATGGAGGCCCATTAAAGCCTGGGGTTACACACCACGAACTCCTCCGACCAGGGAGTTCGTGGTGTGGTAACCACGGCACTGCTCCTGCCTCTGCCACAAAATTTTACTACCTATTAATTTGTTAGCTTTATGACATTACTTTTAGAGTTTTAGGCCACATACTCAAAAAAACGAAAGTTTTAACAATAATTTCATCTTCTTTTTGTAAATTTCTTATATTAACTTCACCGCCTGTCTTGCTTGCTTGCTTGCCTGCCTGATTGCATGTTTGTTTGTTGGAATATTTGCAAACTATAAAGTGAAATATAATAAACTTCCTATCATCAAATTGAGCTGAAATTTGAAATATAGGCTCTCCCCTCATGACACTGCATTTTATTAAAGTTTAAGAACTTTCTGAAAAAAAAATTCTAATAAAAATAATTATCTCAGTCTTAGAACAAAATCAAATTAAACACAATTATATAGATTTGTTATACATAAATTCAAAAAAATGATATTTAAAAAATTGCAATAAATGAAAAACCGGCAAATCCTTGTGAAACAAATCTCGTTTTTCACGGCTTACTTGTTAAGATTTTGCATCGCACAGTCAATAAGTTTAAAGATGTTATAAAATTATAAAATTTATAATAAATAAAGTATAAATACCTTTACTTTTAGCCCATTCATATTGCCTATTGCTTCTATTCAACTTGTAAGATTTAAGTTTGTTAAACTGAAAAGCACACAACCAAAAATTGGTGAAATTTCACTTTAGACTTCAGAGGAACAAATTATTTTTTCTATAAAATAAAGAAATATACAGAAATAACAGAAAAATAATTAAAAAGAAAAAATCTCTAAAATTAATTCAGTATAAAGTGTTCTTAAAGCAAAGTTTCAACAATTAAAACCAGCAGGAGCTGGAAATAGTTTACTATGAAGATCCAGTGGCAGATACAGGGTTAGAAAAAGGACGGATCCAAAACGGGTTAAAAAATTTTTTTCCAGTTTAGTGTTAAATTTATAGGTTGTAAGTCTTACAATGTAAGACATACCTTTGGTCATGACTTGTTAAGTTAAAAATTGGATTTTAGTAAACTAGCAGAGTTAGTTAAACTTACTGACCTTCCTTGTAATGAATTGCTGCACAATACAAGGTAAACCATACTAAAGGCATGATCAGGTCCATTAGAAGAAATAAAACTGTGTAAACAGACAAACTATTGTGGACAAGTAACACCCTCAAACTTAATCATATCTAATTATACAATTTAATATGACGAATTAGTTCTCTAATATCAAGTTAAAATATAGATAAACATAAGATATGTGACATGTTTCATTCATTCTCTATAAATTAAAGAAGCAACTAAAACAGAACAACTGATTGAGACGATCCTACTACCATTTAATATTCCAGCTAAAAAATCATTCTCAGCTTTGAAGTATCTGATAAAAAGAGGTGTCTTGTGGTGACACAGTGGTGTAGCTAGAGAGCGACAATCGTCCCGGGCGCCTGTGGTTAGAAATTGACAAAGGGGAAGGTGCAATATCATTTGAGGCAAGTTTTTAAAAACTTTGAGAAAAGTACCCGGTCATCAACTATTTTTGGAGGAAAAGTTGACAGATGGGATTTTCAAGGAATGCATTTCTTAGACTATGCCCAGTGTGCCAAAATCTATAGTTACGCCACTGTGTTGTCATTACCCCGAAGAGAAAAAATACAAAAAAGAAAGAGAGATAAAAAGAAAAAAGAGAAAATTTTATTTCATCTCTTTCTGTTTGGTTTTAATAAATAAAAAAATCAAGATATATAACAACGGGCCACCCTTAAGAAATTCATGGATCCGCCGCTGGGGGTTCCGGACCTGTATCTGCTCATGGTATCTATTTTTGTTCCCGCAAAGAGTAAAAAGTTTATTTTAAAAGTTGAAAAAATAATTGTTAAAATTTGCTTCATATAAAACCATAGAACTTAACAAGTATTTAAACATTTTTTAATTATTTTTATCATTACTTTTTACATTTTCTGCCTACTGCTCTCGCTTATCACTCAAGAATTGTCTTGGAAATTTTTAACTGCTCAAGATTTCATAATTTTTTAATACAAAATGTGAACCTGAAACTACTGAGCAACACTGGCATTGATTTTGTTCTATTTCTTCACCTTAAAACATTTTCTCAGTTAATGACAGAGCGCTTTTTAGCTAGAAAAAGCCATAAGTGTACAAGCCACCAGTCTGTTAATTATTACATTAGTCCTTATAATAAAAGGGCGTTATGTCATTACAAATTTTTATTTAAATTTTTAAAAAATAATAATTTAATATTTTCATTGGGGAAATCCTTTAATTATGTCAACAAAATAGGGGGAAGGGGTTTGAAGAAGTTTGACAATTGTTGACATGGGGGAGTTCAAGATAAATTGATGTTAACAATGTATTTTTTACAAGAGTTAATAAATAAAAAAATAGGAAAGTAATAAATCCATTGTACACCAGTCAGTCAATTAGAATCTATCTACCCCCAAAAAACATTCAAAACACGACACAGTTTACGATACTCGGCTCATGCCAAAACGAAGTTTATCATCGGGAGGGAAACGTCATATAAAAACTGTTCCAGTGAAGTTAATTCGAGCACAAAATGATTTACACTCAAAGCGCATTGATGGTCGAGTTTGTAGAGCCACTCTGACTTACCTTGAAGAAGTTACCTCTAAGTTAGGACCGAGAGAAGTATGCTTCATCAGCCAAGATGACAAAGCCAGAGTCCCTACCGACAATGCCATCTTGGGGCTAGGCAATTACCACATGCTCCTCAACAGGCGCGGATTGGCCCACCGGGAAACCGGGAAATTCCCGGTGGGCCGGTGTAAAAACTAAAAATAAAAAAAAGGCCCTAAAAAGCAAAATCAGGGCCAGGACTGAAAAACAAATACTTTTTCAAAGATTCCTATCTTCGAATGGATGCTTGAACAGATGCAATGATAAAATCAGAAAGTGCTCCAAAGTTGAAAAGGTTACAAAGTATTGGTGCTACTAGATGGTGGTCCAAAGATAGGGCACTAAAAAAGATATTTGGAAAAGAGGGTGTTTATTTTGATTTGATCTCAGTTCTCAACAGCATCTCATTGGATAATTCAAACAATTTTAACACCAGATTTGATGCGAAAACATTGCTGGAGCATCTCCTGAAATATGAAACAATCTTATGTGCAAATATATATTTGAAGCTTTTTCAGGAAACAACACCATTGTCTGAATATCTACAAACAAGTGGTTTAGATTGAATGAAAGCTTATCATCACATGGTAGAAACAACTCTTGAATCCATAAAAGAAATGTCACCTGATTTTGAATCTCTTAGCACTGCTGCAAAACTGTTTGTTGACTGTCAAAACAAATTAATGGAAAATGCAGGCTTGGACTTAATAATAGAAAAATCATTACCAACAAAAAGACACAGAAAGGTAAAAAAAATTCATGATTAGTTATCGATTGATGAAGCTGTAAAAAAACCTCTTAACAAATTTCAAATTGAAGTTTTCAATACTATTATGGATAAATCAGTGCAAAGTATTGAAACAAGATTTTTCAAACATGCCGAACTTTATAATGCAATGACTGTCTTTGATCCCAGAAATTTTCAATTGGTTATAAATACCTCTACAAATTTGGATAGACCATGCTCCAATATCAGTCAGTTTGTGTCAGAAAAAACTGAGAATTATGGTGGACCTGAACAATTAAAACATGAATGAATGAATGAATGAATGTCAGACAATATTTAAGGTGGCGTAAGTCCATGTTAATGGGTCTCAAGGCCACCGAACAGGTGTGTTTTGAGGACCTTTCTGAAGTCTTCAATGGTGGAAGCAGATGTAATGTCTGACGGGAGTTGGTTCCAGATTCTTGGCCCAGCAACCTCAAATGACCTATCACCAGAACTCTTGAGACGCTCTGCCGGAGCGAAGAGAAGCGACGACTAACGTGGGCGCGCATGGTCACATCGGAGTCGAGAAAGACGCCCAGGTCTCTGACCAAAGAAGACGGCGTAATCCAGTCATTTCCTAGGCGCACAGACTCAGATGGGCAGAGGTGACTCCGACATCAGGTAGAAAACCAGATGGCTTGATCGCATCCATTGGTAGACATCGTCGACACATGTTGAGACTGACGTGGAAAGTTCTGCGGCACCCCCAAAATCGCAGTGACCATAGATCTGTGTATCGTCAGCGTAGAAATAATACCTCAGCCCGTGACGATCGAAGATCTTGGATAGATCAGCAGTATATATTGAGAAGAGAGTTGGGCCTAAGACCGACCCCTGAGGAACTCCACAAGCAGTAAGGACCCCGGAGGAGGACGTGTCGCCGATCTTCATCCGACTTTCACGCCCGACGAGGTAGGATCACAGCCATTACAGCGCTTCCCCACGAAATCCGAAAGAAGACAGCAATTTTTGGCGAAGCCTGTTGTGGTCCACCATGTCGAACGCAGCAGACAAATCCAGCAAGACAAGAAGAGGGAGCTGACCATGGTCGACCGCCTCGAGAACGTCTGAGAAGACTCTAAGTGTGGCTGTCTCAGTCGAATGATGCCGACGGTAAGCTGATTGATATGCAGGTAGAACTTTGTTGTCGTTGAGATGTTTAGTGATTCTGACAAGAATCAACTTCTCCAAGAGTTTCGAAATGACGGATAGATTAGAAATGGGGCGATAAGAGCTGGTATCACCACTATCAAACTTTGGTTTTTTTAGAATTGGGGTTATGCACGATGTTTTGAAGGATTGAGGAAGCATGCCTTCGCTGATGAACTATTAAGTTTTGCAAAAATATAGAAATCATTAATTACAATTACAATTACTTGAGATTTAGGATACGCCTTATCAAGACAAGTCTTGCTCAAGGCGAGAGAGGGAGGGTACTTGCAAAGGCAGCCATTTATAGGCGCCTACCCCTTTAGCAAATGCGAGTGAGCTCCTTGCTTAAGGGAGTTACGCTGGTTACGCCGGCGAGGTTTGAACTGCCGACCTAACGATCGAAAGGCGAACGCTCTACCGCTCTGCCACCAGCGCCTCTATTACAATATTGTCAATGACATTAACAGAAGATTTGGAATTAAATGCTGATGATCATGAAGTTTAATTGGATCAAATTTTTGAGAAGCAAGAGATTGGAAAAGATGATTTCAATGTACCTAAGGCTTGTGTAAGATTCTGTAAGAATTGCCTAATTTGTGTATATCATGTGCTTTTAAGTTACAACCTTTTCTCTAAATCCTATCAAAATCTTTTCATAATTTACAAGTTCCTTCTCACCATCTCTGTCAGTCAAGTTGCATGTGAAAGATATTTTTCCAAATTGAAACTCATCAAATCAAAAACAAGGTCTTCCCTTACTGAGTCTAAATTAAAAGCATTTATTCTCATGTATTCTGAAAAAGATATTCTTAATTCCATCGATATTGACGTTGTGCTTGATCAGCTGGCAGCTAAAAGTAAAGAACTACATCGGCTTCTTGCATTATAAATCAACGACATTTTACATTATATTTGTGTCATTAATTTTCATTTGATTTATCTATATATATGTTGTGTATTTTTATGACTTAAAATTGTATCCTATTATGTGTGTATATTCTCTATATAAGGAGAAAACAAATAGTTTGAAACTATACTTCATATAATATTAGTCACATAATATAAGGGCTGCTTTAACTTTTTCCCGGACTGAAAAAGTTTGCCAGTCCGCCACTGCTCCTCAACCGCAAAGAATTTGACCAAAGCAAGTGGCTGACAAAAGACAGAGAGAACTGATGGCAATTATTGCACATGGAGAGATGCTAAGCACAGAATGGTTAGATGAAGATGATGTTGACTTGTCGTATGTATCCAGGGGCGCCCAGAGGGGGGGGGGTAGGAGGAAAATGCTTCCTCGCAAAGCTAGGGGGGGGGAATTCACCCCCTGAGCTTTAGTTTTATGGTTAAAAAAGTTTCAGATGTGTAGCAGATTTAAGCAACAGAACTTTACATTTATGCAGCAATTGCCGTTGTTCAAACCTCAGACTCTCTTTAGTGATAATTCTATAAACAGTTCTGACATTGAAATGATTTGCCAACTCTATGGAGCTGATGCCAATGCAGTCGCAGCTGAACTGTCAGGCTTCAAAACAACGTTCTGTCTTCTGTCTCAAAATAGCACTACTATTAATACTGATGATCTCGTACAAAAAGGTTGCGATGATTAAGGGCAATCTAATAATGCAGAAGACCACATTGAAGATGCTGATGTTAAGTCTGACATTGGCAACAAGGATGTCATCATGACAGAAAATGATGCAATGCTGAACGAAGAATGGCAGAGGCAACGATATGCATTAATGAAACCATTGCAATTGCTTTTCTGCATTATCTGGCTTTCCAAATTTTTACAGTGTGTGGAGCATCTTTGCTTGTCTTGAAGTTTCCAATGTCTCAGCTGAAAGGGCTTTAAGTAAACTGAAGATCATCAAAAATATACTTCGATCATCAATTTCAGATGATTATTTGTCAGCCCTCATGATAATATCATCAGAAAAAGACTTGCTTGTACAGTTAAGAAATGATGACATTATTTCTGGTGTTGCTTGTGCTAGTCCCGAAAATGCCTAAGTTTATTCATTGTTATGTAATTTTTAAATAAACATTGAAAAAGCTTATAACTTTACTGGTATTTGGATGTGGCCATATTGTCAATTTGCAGGTAATTTTTAGAAGTATGCACAGGGGCGCAACTAGGGGAGGGCAGGCTCAAGCCAAATCTGAGGGTCCTGCAATTTTTTCAAATTCGATGAGTTTTTTTTTGGGGGGTGGGGGTGCTACATTTATTCATAAACTTAATTTTTTACAGTTGCTTTAACTGGTTTTAGACTGAGTTTGACTATCTTCAGTTTGCAGTATTTATTTTCTATCATCAATAAAGTCTTAAAGATACCAAAAAAAAGACTGCAGACTGAAGAAAGTCAAAAAAATTTTCAACTGCGATGGGCTTTTTTTCTTTTTTTAAATTTTAGCAAGCCCCTCAGGCCTAATCGGTGGGCCCTGCAATTTTTCCAAATATGAGCAGTTTTTTTATTTATAAACTTATTTTTTTTACAATTGCTTTAACAGGTTTGATACTGAGTTTGCAGTCTTTCTTTTCTTTCATTAATAAATTATTAAAGATACCAAAAAAAAGACTGCAGACTAAAGATAGTCAAAAAAAAAATTTTCCCCTGCGACAGGCTTTTCCACTTTTTCACACTTGAGCCCCCCAGCATTTTCTGCTGGTTGTGCCCCTGAGTATGCACGCTTAATATCTATTTTTAGTTTTATACATTCAGGGCCAAAAGAAGACGGGATAAAAAAAGAGAAGGGGGAGTCTGCCTCCAGCAGTCAGGAGGGATGGGCACCCCTGTGTGTATCGATTCCACAAGAAATTGATCAATCAACCACTCTGCTCATTATAACAATTGAGGAACATTTGAATTCATCATGGGAAGAAGTTAGAAGCTAGAATATAAATTCTCAATTTGTTCATGAAGCTCAAGTGTTGTTGTAGTCAATTTGAAATTTGTTATGCACGATTAAAAACTGTATTAGAAATTTTTTTTTAAACTTTTAATATCTATATACAATTCCATTTTTAGCATAAAAGCCAGCCATATAAGATATTGCTAGTTACAGTTTGACAGTTGTTGACAAGGGGGAGGGAGGGGTAATAAATTGCCTAAAAATTGTTGACATTATTAAAGGACGTCCCCTTGGCTACTCAAAGCAGCTTTTCACCACTACGTAACGTCTTCAAAAAACGTTTTACTTTTTGATACGCTATCCTATCCAGTCTAGGTAAACATGGAGAATAGCAGCAGAAATTATTTTCGATGTTTTTAATTATTTTCCCCTTATAATAATTATATATTTGTAATCACAATAATAACTCCAATTTAATGATCCAAGCAGTTTATTAATTTTTTATAATAAAATTCTCTCGGAAAAATCAAGAAATGCGCAAGAGAACCACAACAAAAACTATATATAGCGCAGTCGAACAGAAACGATTTATACCGTAGTCAAAAATAAAGTTATTTGCAAAAAAACGTAACAATCACAAGATAAAATATTAATCACGCAGTCAGATTAACATTATTTACAGAAAAAATGACAGTTTATTTAATTCCGAGCAGTTTTTCAGAGAAAGATAAAACTGGATAGTTTTCAATTAAAGAAACACAGAGTTTCAGCAAAGAATTTGCCACCTGGTTTGAGACTACAGAACTCAAATTCACTCAAATAAGTAATTTATTTCTTTAAAAATATTTTATAAAAACTCGTTCAAATAATTTCTTTTACATTTTACTTCACTTCACTTTTAGTTTGTTTTTTGTTTATGAGAATAATTTTTGTCTACTACCTGACGCTTTTCTGGTGTTAACTTCTTTTTTAATTATAATTTTAAGACATTAATAGGATCAGTCTATTTGTAATTTATTTCTCTTTCTAATTATAATAATTTCATAATAGAAAAATAATTAAAAACACCGAAAATAATTTCTGCCGCTATTCTCCATGTTTACCCCAGTCTATCCTAACTAAATATCTATCTATAAATATCTAAAATCTAATCTAATCTAAGTCAAGTCTATCCTCTATTCTATCCTAGAGTCCTAGACCTAACTAAACTAAATAATACTACTTAAATAATACTACATTTAATGACAAATACTTTGCATGATAGTTATAGAAAACAGCAAAAAGAACTCATTCCCCTAAAGTGGAAGATTACCTACAAAATTATTATAATCAATTTAAACGCAGACTTGTCGATTAATAGAAACTAAAATTGAAAAACTGATTCGAGACACGCCAAGACATGCCCATGACAACAGTGCTGCTAATACTCTAATGGTTCAACTAAATGTCACATAGAATTCAATTTTTTTTAATATTGGTTGAGTTCTCTCAATTTTTGTTTTTGCAATTAATTTAAACATAATAAAAACTAAATTTTGAATTATTAAAAAAACAATAAATTAAGTTTTGGGTACGAGTGTCGAGTGTGGTTGAGTAGCTACTATGCACTGGTCGGACCGGGAGTGATTTTATGGTCCAGACCGTCCAGACAGATGGGGCTGGACCTAAATCAGGGGCGCAACCAGCAAAAAATGCTGGGGGCTCAAGTTTGAAAAAGGGGAGAAAGCCTACCGCAGGCGAAACATTTTTCAAACTCTTCAAATCAAAACTACCAATTGAAAGTTGAAGTTGAAAAAGAATTTTTTAAAGTGGCCCCACGGTCGAACGAGCTTCGGAGCCACTGTATATTGGAGGAAGATTAAAGGAGACAGTGAAGAGGAAAGTTTTAAGCAAACTACAGAACTCCGTTTCGGACGTAGCCAGGCCCGTAGGCAAGATTTAGTGAGTGGGGGGGCTATGAAAATTAGTAGGGGGGCTACTGACGAACGAAGGCACCGAAGAAGCCTGACCGCGAGCGCCGCAGGTGCGAAGCCCCTCGCGATTCGCCAAAGCATTTTGTAGCATTTGACAAAAAATGGCATCCAATTTTGGATATCCTATTATTTAATTTTAGATTTTCTAAGAGATGCAATATGTTGCTCGTAATAACAAAAATTAACAATTTCCACAGGCAATTTTGTCAAATAACAGTATGCTTGTTGTTATCCACAATCTTGATTTTTGATGCGTGCATGGCACACCACTGGGATGACAGCACTGAATCAAATTGTCCAAATTTAATTATTGATTAAGACAACCGTTATAGTCCACAATACAATAACTTACTTATTTTATTTTTGATAAAAACTTGGACATCTGTATCAAATGCCAAGAAATCAATAAAATAAAATCGAATTTAAATAATTGTTTTGACAAAAATCAAACCACATTACAATAAAATGTACTATTTAGTTTACTTTCTCATTTTAAGTTACTAAACATCCATTCATGTGTTACCCATAAAACTTGTCATCAGTATCTAAACAATCTAAATAGAAGATTAGATTATATATATCAAGTCTATCATTAAACTTATATTGTTAAAAAGATTGTGTGGTTTGACAGTAAGCTTTAAATTGTTTCTTTGAATTAATTACTTCAGAATATTGGGGTTAATAGTATGGCAGTGTCAGACTAGCACTAAAAAATACTAAATTATGAAAATAGTTTGAATTATTGAGAGTCATTCAAAAATCAAAAGCCAAAGTTTGTCAGCTAAGCTGAATTAGCTTCTTTCTCTGTTCTAAGACTGTAGGATTAAAGTTATTATAATATTGTAAGACTACGTCCAAGCACTGATTATGAAACTCAAGACAATTTTCATGTGTAAAACATGAATGGATGTGTGTAGCTTGAAATGAAAAACTAAACTAAAAAGTCCATTTCATTATAATATGGTGGTTTGATCATTGTCAAGACAATTATTTGAATCCGATTTTATTTTATTGCATTCTTGGTATTTGATAGGTACCCATATCAATTGCTTTACAGAGCGATTTTTCAAATGCCAGAAGTACAAGTTTGCTTTTTCTCTCATGGGACATTGATCTTCTCTGTGGTTGTAGTACTCGTGTTAGACAATAAAATGATTTTTTACAAGTGGCAATCGAGATGCCGAGAGTCATTGCAGCTGAATAGTGCCAATTTAGAGTAGGAAATGCATCTTTATAGTCCAGCATAAAATCCATCATTTCCTGAAGCATTCAGTCTGGTTGAAATTTGTTTTTTAGAAACCTACTTGTAATGCAATATATTTTTCAACATCGTCATGCCTGTCTTGTTTTAGCAGTTGCGTCAACGGTTTAAGGTCGTTGATATCTAAAAACTTGTCTGATGTTGGTAAAAGGGCAGACACTGCACAAGTCAAACCTTTAGAATAACTTAAATAACTATCAACAAAGCTCTCCATCAACTCTCCCAATATACCATCCAACATGCTAAAATAAACAGCACAAAGCTCTGGTGAACACTATATTGCTCATTACAGAATCACGTAACGTGCTAATCTGTACTTTTGCTCTTTTTTGGTATGGGTTTTACCAATTATTCATTCTACAGGCATGCAAATTATTATTATTAATTTTATATTTAAATTTACCTTTATTTATTTATTTTCAGTGATGGGTAGTTGCTAACTATAAATAGTTAACTACTAGTTATTAACTACTCTACAGTAGTTAAGAAATAGTTAATAACTACTTTTTGTTAAACTAGTTAACAACTAGTAGTTAACTACTTTTTAAAATAGTTATTAACTACAGTAGTTAACTATTTTTTTAACTACTTTACTTTTTTGGTGGCTGAAAATTGCTCTATAGATGATGAAATTGAAGTGGAATAGCCAATTTATGACATGTAAGTAATTAATGAAAATCTAGTGGTGAAAGTATATTAGATTTGATAGAAAGTGAGCAATATAATATTGATAATTCTGCCGATGTGCTTCTTTTACCTCCTCATAAACACTGTGGTAATATACATACATAATTACCTATGTCTGTATGTATGTATGTATGTATGTATGTATGTATGTATGTATGTATGTATGTATGTATGTATGTATGTATGTATGTATGTATGTATGTATGTATGTATTTATGTATGTATGTATGTATGTATGTATGTATGTATGTATGTATGTATGTATGTATGTATGTATGTATGTATGTATGTTAGCAATTTTGCCTAACGCGGAGGTTGGGGTAATCATTAGTCAGTGAAATTAGTGCGCGCAGGTGTGTAATCAAAGTTATTACGCAATTGTACACTATCAGTCCATGGACTCCTAAATAAAAGCTATTATTTATAAGTCCATGATCAGTCACAAATATCCAAAACGTTTTTCCTAAGCTTTTATGTAAGAAGTTATCTGATTGCGTGTAATAAAGGTTTTCAAGCAATTGTACATTGTCAGTACTAAAGATCCAAAACGTTCTTCCTAAGCTTATTATGCAAGAGGTTATCTGATTGCATCAAACATAATGCTGGATTTAAAGTTTAAAATAAAACATCGCTAGATATTGAAACTGTCTTACGAAGGTTCGCATAAATATTAGTGATTTTAATTGGCTTAAACCAGATCTGAACATTTTTTTTATATTGCTGAGCAGGTAAAGCATCCACATTTAAAAATGATAGAGAAGAAAACGATCTTTATTTAATATCTGATAGTTCGATAAAAACCACAAAAATGATCATTTTTGACAAGCTACTTCTAGTCATACCTTAAATTTTGTGGCAAGTGTTGGTGCATTGAAAGTAAGGGATAATTTGAAATACAAACAACTTTATGATAGATCAATGGCAAATGTTGTACCATTATAAAACTCCTTCATCGCAATGTAAAAGATACTGAGGTTGTACAGGACATTAGTCGTTCAACATTTATAAAGCCAAATGTTACACGGCGGTGCTCAAAATTCTATTTCGTTGAAAGGATTGTTAATCTAGTTTTAATAATGTTTGTGATTGTCAGAAGAAGTTAGGGCAAGCTGCATTTAAAGAGATTGAGTTTGCTTTTTTGAAATCGTTGATTCAGATTATAAAACCAATAGTCACCGCAATGGATATCTTCCAAAGTGAAAAGTCATACATTGGTCACATTATTCAAACCATCATAGGGTTTAAAATATAACATCATGTTCAGATAAAACCATCAATGCTCTTTTACAAGCACTATCTCAAGGTATAGAAAAACGATTTGGTCCTGTTTTGGAAAATGAAGAATATCTTCTAGCAACAGCAATAATTTCCCAATTTAAATTGAATTTTTTTAACAAAGAAAATTTTTTGGCATACATAAATGAAATGAACCAAGAGCTTGAAAAATCAGGTTTATTTAACTTGTATTTAATTGCAAATGTTAAAAGTTTTTTGGTTAATGTTAAAAAGTAGTTAACTACTAGTTAACTACTATGTAGTAGTTAAGAGGTAGTTAATAACTACTGCTGGTAAAAGTAGTTAAGAAATAGTTACTAACTACTTTTTTATGAGTAGTTAAATATAGTAGTTAACTACTTTTAAAGTAGTTAAAACCCATCACTGTTTATTTTTATTTAAAAGTTTAGTGGGGGGGCTTACATTTTCAGTAGGGGGGGGGGCTGCAGCCCCCCGCTAGCTACGGGCCTGGACGTAGCAAGCTTGAATGCCAATGGAAGATTGTTTCACGTCTTGGGTCCAATGACTCTGAAGCATCTTTCACTGAGTGCTGCTCGACGTGAAGCTGGCACGACGAGATGTCCGGAATACGATGATCGGAGTCATCTGCGGCTGGCGACGGAGCTGATCGGTTGAAGATCCAGACTGAGATAGAGTGGGCCATTATCGTGTAGACACTAGAAAACGAGTAGCGCGACCTTGAAAACTATTTTCTCCGGTAGCCGAAGCCAGTGGAGATCATGTAGAATAGGTGTCACGTGATCATATACTTCTTGGCGTTGGATGTCATTTTGGCGGCGGCGTTGATGACGAGCTGAAGGCGATTGAGTTGAGAAGCTGGTAGACCGACCAATACGGAGTTGCAGTAGTCGATTCGTGGAAGGATGAGAGAAGTGACGAGTATTTATCGGCCAAGGGAGGGTAGAGACCTGCTCACGCTCATAATCTGCCTGAGAGTGGAGAAGCATGAGCGGACTGTGTTTCGAACATGAGATCTCATGGTAAAGTCTAAATCCATGAAAACTCCGAGGTTTCTTAACATAGATGAATGAGTGATGTCCACACCGCAGATGTTGATTGGATGATTTGAGATGAGATAGAGAAGGCGCCTAGACGAACACCACATGGCCTCGGTTTTGTCCGGGTTTAGCTGTAGTCGGCTAGCCGACAGCCAACGACTGATGTCAGCAACGCAAGCGGACATGCGTGCTGACAGATCAACGGTCCGGTCGGGTAGGCAATGCCCGTAAATCTGTGTGTTGTCGGCGTAGAGGTGGTAAATGTAAATGTAAATGTATAACATTAGGGCGCTACTTCGTATATCAATTAATACCCCAACAGCGCCGGGAACTGCTAGTGCATATGGGATCACACAGTGTTACCTGCCACCCGCACTTGTCTCCGAAATCGGAACGTGCCGAACCTTATTACATCCCAGTCGTGAAACTGGTACTCATTCATCGACCAGTGAAGGATGAAAGGCTGAGTTGGCCTGAGCAGTTTGAGTGAATTCCTTGCTCAACGGAATTACGCCTCGCCGTGACTGAGATTTGAACCCACGACGGCAGGATGATAGCATAACTGCTTTCACCACTGTGCTACGGCGCCTCCTGGTAGTGCATGTTATGATTGTCAAAAACACACGCAATTTCTTTTGTGTAGAGAGAGAAGAGGAGTTGGCCCAGGACGGAGCCCTGTGGAATAGCGCAGTCAGATGATGAAAGCGAAGATGATGAATTGCTGTATTGAACGTAGAACAGGCGGCTTGATAGGTATGAACAAAACCAGTCAGCGACGAGGTCAGTCAAGCCGCAGGATGAATGTAGTCGTTGGAGTAAGATGTTGTGATCGATGGTATCGAAGGCAGCAGACAAGTCAAAAAGGACCAAAAGAGATAGCTTGCCACCGTCGGCGGCCCTGAGCAAATTAGAGGTGACCTTAAGAAGCGCGGTTTCAGTTGAATGGTTGGAGCGGTAAGCCGATTGGAGAGATGGGTATAGGTTTTTGAGTATAGATGTTTGCGCACACGTGTGAGTACGAGCCTTTTGAGCAATTTAGAAATGATGGAAAGGTTAGATATTGGGCGATAGGATGAAGCAGAATTTCGATCGAGTCCAGGTTTTTTTATGAGTGGAGTGATGTAGGATAGCTTGAACTGCTTAGGGAAAATTCCTGTAGTGAACGAAAGGTTAAATAATGTGGAGATGTACGGAGCAAGCAAAGACGATAACTCCTTGAAAAAACGCGTTGGGATAGGGTCCAGTGAGCACTGACGATCGGGCAAACGATGGATAAGCCTTGTAACTTCAATGACGTTGGTTGGCTCGAAACAGCTAAAGAAGCTCTCCGGCACGAGCCGAACGGGTGTGGTGACAGAAGAAGAGTCAACGTTAGAAGTCGTCGAGCGAATGCGTGCCACCTTGTCGGCAATGTACTTCAGGAAATTGTTAGCAGTTATAGCTCTTTGCCTCTGGCCATCACACCATTGAGAGCAAGCCAGAGGTCACGGCCGGATGAACGAGCATTAGCTAATTTTGTTATTTTTGTAGTCCAAAAAGAAAAACGTTTATTTCTAAGGAGACTTTGATATTGGAGCATTTGGATGCGCCACTGGCGGGCATCGATTTTTGATGAAAGTAGTTTTTCTCGAATGATCTCAGACGCCTCTTGGCGGCGAGGCATTTCCGATCGAACCATGGGTCCGAAGCCCGAGGTAGGAGGCGAACAGAGTAGGTAGGTGCGAGTTGATCTGCAATTCTTGTGAGTTCGTTATGGAGTAGATCAGCCATCTCGTCAGGGTTGGTAAACGTGAGCGTGAGTAATGGCGATGAACGGAGTTGGCCTCGAAACAAGTCCAGATCAATGCGATTCCATCTGCGACGACTACTAGCAGTGGTGTAGTCGTAAAAAAAGCTGTGCCCATACGCTAAAATTGGGTCGTTTTGGTAAAAATGTCAAGTCAATTTTAAAAACTGGAAAAAAAATTATTTCAAAAATGTTGGTACAACTTTTCAAAATGACGGTTTTATGTGAAATATCGCACTGATCTTTTCCTATATTGGGTTCACCATACTGTTCACAATAGTTTCCATAAGGATTCTCTTCCTTTTGCTTCGTATTTACCATTTGAGTCAACAGGTCTGGTTTTAGTGCAAGCAGCAGAGCGATGCTCCAACAGCCAGGATTCAACGTAAGGCATCGTATCCCAGAAGCTGAGCGGTGGTCCTTTTGAATGGATTGTCATTAAACTAGAGACAGTGCAAATCAGAAGAGAAGATCGAGTGTCAGTGATGATATTGTTCATTAGACTGAAACTGCGTTCGCACTCAACGGGGCTAGAAAGTAAAGCCCTGTACACATCGACAAAAAAACCCAACCCGACAACACCAAAGAAAAAAATCAGATCAAATCGGTCGGTGTGAAATAGTCAAGCACAAACCCAACTCGACAAGCACGTTGAAATCGCGTATATTTTACAGTTAGACATTAACGGCTATATCACATCGACAAACTCCGATTGTACCGGACGTGTCAGATTTGATCGAGGCTTGTCAACTCACGTTTGTCGATGTGTACAAGGCTTAAGATGTTGATACACGGTTAAAGAGGCACACGATCATTTGGAATCTTTGTCAATGGGGGTAGGACGTCCATGCAACCTCACTTAAGTTCCACGAGGTCAGTCTCTCCTGCTAGCCTTTCTCTTTCTTCCTTCATGTGAGCAGCATCTCTTTTTCCTCCACGTGCTATCTCGGCCTTCCAAATTCTTTAAAATCTCTCTCCCTCTTTTTTGTTTTCTTTCTTTCTTTGTCTCTTTCTCACACACACACCCTTTTGTGTGTTTTTTGTTTTCTTTCTTTCTTTGTCTCACACACACACACACACACACACACACACACACACACACACACACACACACACACACATACACTCATTTTATTTGTTGGCAGCTTATTCTGCTTTTTCTTTAACTATTCAGCATATCTCTTTCTCTTGTCTTATCAGTAGTTCCTCCCATCGTAACACCATTATTGGACAATTTGTTCGATACTCCACGACTCCCCATAATGTGCAGTGATATTTTAGTTATGAAAATCATTTTAGTTTTAGTTAGTTTTGACTAGAGTCATTTTTATTTTACTTTTAGTTTTCTTAAATGCAATTATTTTAGTTTGTATGTAGTTTTGGTGCTATCATTCTAGTTTAGTTTAGTTATTATTAGTTTATGTAAACGTAGAGGAATATGCTTTCTAGCGATTCGTAACGTTAAAGTCGAAGTTATTTATATCACAATATTTCTCGAATTTATTTTAACTTAATTATTCTCCCTTGAAAAATAAATCTTTTAACTGGACTCAAATAAAACTGAATTCTCTCACTTTGTAGAATTTCGCACGGTTCTAACAAATCTTTTGTAAATTCCAATTTCTCTCTGCAGCACGTCTCTTTAAACTTTTATTTTTCTTCTCGAACACTCAACTTTATAACACACTGTCTAGTTTCTCAAAATTCATGCACAAAATAATATTTACATTCTTACCAATCAAAATCAGGAAAAAGATATATATATATATATATATATATATATATAATTTCTAGATAAAAAAATTAGTAAATACGCACACACATACACACATACATATATATAAAAACATATATATATATACATATATATATATATATATATACATATACATATACATATATATATGACTTATTGTTACGAAATATCCAATCCTAATAAAATGCACACATAATAAAATAAAATAAACAAATACTATGAAAAATACGTAAGATGAATTATCTTCATCTTACAGTTTATTCCGACACGATTGAAATTTTTGCTCCACAAAAGCCTGCGAAGCTGGTGCCGATATCAGATCCAGCGCAATCAGAGGACTGAAGTTTTCAACTGTTGCTTCTGGTACCAGAACTCAATTGAGGAGAGGCTGTAATTATATGGGAATGAGCTGACTTGTTTAATATATTGAGTGAGACGGTTTTTTAGCAGTACAGCATCCAATTGCCTTGTTGACTGTCCAGCCAGTTTTGCTGAAAGCAGTGGAAAATCTTTCATCGTTGAGTGGACTGTCGACAATTGCGGTTAACTTGATGGCTGCTTATGTAGATAGGGTTGGAGTTTAACCTATACACATAAAATATGTTTCAACTTAAAACAAATTACATAAATAACTTAAAATCAAGTATTTCTAAAAAAAAATTATGCTAGCTAAATTATCGATAGTACTTATACTATCAACTATATTAATATAATAGTAGACCACGTCACTCACTCACTGATTCTGTCACGCTTACGTAATTAGTCGCATAGTAATTATTAAATACAATTTTTTTTATCATTGATATATATATATATATATACATATATATATATATATATATACATACATATATATATATACATATATATTTTTATATATATATATATATATATATATATATATATATATATACATATATATATATACATATATACACATATACATATATATATATATATATATATATATATATATATATATATATATATATATATATATATATATATATATATATATATATATATATATATATATATATATATATATATATATATATATATATTATAAATATTTGCGTTACTTGTGGTGACAGTTAGTCATCCTATTTGTAGGCTCTTGAAACATTTCAACGCAGTGTTTCACTTCGCATATAATTACCTATCTGGCAGCAGTCTAGCTGTCGAGTCGAGCCGAAGTAAGGAGTTCCGAGCCTATCATAGTCGTAGTCTAATGTTAAGTAGCTCCGAAAGACTGAGACTTCTAGCCATCATTTTTTTGGTGATGGTCGGTGGCTCAGTTGGTAAGAGCGCTTGCATTTAGGCGAGGCGGTGTTGCCGTAGACACGTGGGTTCGATTCCTAGTAGAGTCTTATAAATATATGCGTTACTTGTGGTGACAGTTAGTCATCCTATTTGTAGGCTCTTGAAACATTTCAACGCAGTGTTTCACTTCGCATATATATATACATATATATATGTATATATATATATATATATATATATATATATTCTTTTAGGCAAACTCGATTGAAAAAAGTGGCGCACTTGGCTGAATCGATTTTATTTTTAATTTTTTCCAATACTCTAAATCGGTTTAAAAATAATTTATTCCCAAACACAAACTCCAGGTTCCACGACAAAACGTTCACAGACAAAATGTTCAACGACAAAATGTTCCCGACAAAACGTTCACGACACAACGTTCACGACAAAATGTTCACGACAAAATGAACACCGACAAAACGTTCACAGACAAAATGTTCAACGACAAAATGTTCAACGACAAAATGTTCACGACAAAACGTTCACGACAAAACGTTCATGAAAAATGTTCACGCACAAAATGTTCACAGACAAAATGTTCACAGACAAAATGCTCACAGACAAAATGTTCAACGACAAAACGTTCACGACAAAACGTTCACGACACAACGTTAACGACAAAATGTTCACACTGAAAAATAAAAATTTTGTTTTATTATGTCAAGATCGCTTGCAAACTAATTATTAAGTCATTTTTTGTGATGTGTCTATTCACCATTTTATTTACCTAAGCAAAGTATATGTGCATGACAGCATGAAACTAATACGTATTGGCAACATCAAATGATCTCCAATTAATAAATAATTGTATGGAGTTATAGCTATTTGGCTTTTTTCTTTTTCATCCATATTTTGATCCTTTTTATCATCGTTCCATTTATTAACTAGTTAATTCCGGTTAATTTGCTTTTGGATACCCTAACTTTTTAGTTTCTAATAGCTAGATATGTATTTTCAATTCTAGCTGAAAAGCGCAAGTAGCTGCATGCTGCTTTACCCAGGTCACCGTTACGTTAATTAGCTAATTAAAGGAGGCTATATTGTTCTTGGAAGCCGATAACATCTTAATCGCTAGGCTACAACGATCAAGACTTCTTTCTGTCGTTCACTTAATTAAAATTGAAACATCAAATGAATCTCAATTAATAACTAATTGCATTTCTTTTTCTTTTTAATCGGAGTTAATAAAGATTTCATATTTTGACCCTTTTAATCATCGTTCCATTTATTAACTAGTTAATGCGGGTTGGTTAATTTTCTCTTGGATACTCTTAACTTTTTAATCTTTAGAATACAGCCATCAAACCTTATTTACGTCGTTTGCTTAATTGAAATTGAAAATTCAAACGATCTCAAATTCGTAACAAATTGTATTTTCCTATTATAGCTATCTCATTTACTCATTTCATCTGTTTTTTTCCTTCTTGCTGAAACAGTTTACAGTCCTCCGATCCATAGGTACTCATCTGGTTGCCGTTTGAGTTAAGGGTATCAAAGAGGAAATTAACATTGCATTTACTATTGTTAACGTATTATTTGTGCTCATTTTGTGAAACACAAAATATTTTATCATTTTAAACTAAACTAAACTTAAAAGTTGCAATCGTGAACATTTTGTCGTGAACGTTGTGTCGTGAACGTTTTGTCGTGAACATTTTGTCGTTGAACATTTTGTCTGTGAACATTTTGTCTGTGAACATTTTGTCTGTGAACTTTTTGTCGTGAACATTTTGTCGTGAACGTTGTGTCGTGAACGTTTTGTCGTGAACATTTTGTCGTTGAACATTTTGTCTGTGAACATTTTGTCTGTGAACATTTTGTCTGTGAACATTTTGTCGTGAACATTTTGTCGTGAACGTTGTGTCGTGAACGTTTTGTCGGGAACATTTTGTCGTTGAACATTTTGTCTGTGAACGTTTTGTCGTGACACCCAAACTCCATAATCTTATAGGCTAATAGATCTATTTCGGCAATTTTTTTATTTTAAAAAGTTAAACGGCTCTGATGATAGCAAAAAATTGCCGAAATAGATCTATTAGCCTATAAGATTATGGAGTTTGTGTTTGGGAATAAATTATTTTTAAACCGATTTAGAGTATTGGAAAAAATTAAAAATAAAATCGATTCAGCCAAGTGCGCCACTTTTTTCAATCGAGTTTGCCTAAAAGAATATATATATGTTGTTGTTTGTATGATTTGGTAGATGGAGTTTGTTTGTTGTATGTGGACGTAGTGAGTTTTTTGTTTGTAGTTTTGAGGGACATGAGAGCAGGTATTTGTTTGTTTGGGGCTTTATGTTGGCGATTGTGTTGGTGAGGGGGCTGGTGCTGTTTGGTTGTGACTGGTGGTTTTTCTAATTGGGTGGGATTGAAGTTTTATATATATATATATATATATATATATATATATATATATGTAAGCTTTCTGTTCCTTTGCTTGACACATCAGTCTCCTCAATGCGATTGAATTCACCTGAAGCTGCTGCTTTACGCGAAGCCTCCCTTATCGTCATCGATGAGATCACAATGCTGCCAAAAAATGGACTACGTTGCATAGATTTGCTTTTGCGTGAACTGATGAAGAATGATGTAAGCTTTGGAGGAAAATGTTTTAGTTCTAGGCGGTGATTTTCGCCAGACTCTTCCGGTCGTACAAAGAGGAACGCGTACAGAAATTATTGAAAGTTGCATAAAATCCAGCTCACTGTGAAGCAAATTTCAAGTACTTTCCTTGACAGTAAACATGCGTAGCGATGGTCAAGACAATCACAATCAGTGGCTTCTTCAAGTTGGATTAGGGACATTACCAGCAACACCAGGTATCTATGAAGAGGACACAATCGAGATTCCGAGAGAGATGATAACATCACATGATCTCATAAATATCATATTCGCTAACATTGACCATATGTCAACGGAAGAGCTGTCAAAGAGAGTCATTGTTGCTCCAACAAACGCACAGACGCTAGAAATGAATCGACGAATAATTGAATTAATCCATGGCGATGCACAAATTTACTATAGCGCTGATTCATTAGTTAGCGAGGACCCAAATGATACTCTCAATTTTCCAGTTGAATTTCTTAATGAACAGACCCCCTCAGGAATGCCTCCTCGTGCTTTGCTATTGTAAAAAGGAGTCATCATAATGCTGTTAAGAAATCTTAATCCGAAAAAGGGCATGTGTAATGGAACACGTTTAGTGATTGAAGAGCTCGCGCAAAATTGCATCAAAGCAAAAATTATCTCTGAATGCAATAAGGGAGATTCCGTTCTTATTCCTCGCATTGATTTAGCTCCATCAGAAACCACTCTTCCATTCATTTTAAAACGAAGGCAATTTCCGATCATACAGGCTTACGCAATCACGATAAACAAAAGTCAAGGGCAATCATTCGACCACGTAGGAATTCAATTAGAAACAGCAGTATTTTCTCACGGACAACTGTATGTCGCTCTCTCTCGATCAAGAAATTCCCGTCAAGTCAAAGTACATATTGAACCAAATCCACAGCAAGGACCACTTCTCAACGATGGCCGTCAATTCACAAGAAATGTCGTGTATACTGAAATTCTTTAACAAGTAAATTAAAAACGAATTTTTAAAACCAATGCTCTTATATGTAATTAAAACACAAATTTTGCAATCAATTTTTTCTTATATTACTCTTTTATTTTATGTTAAAGTCGAAATATCTTAATTATATCGAAATATCGAAATTAATTATAATTATCTAAGTTAATTGACTTATTGTAAAACTAATAATTGAATATTGCATTGTCTTCTATTTTGAGCATGTATGCAAAATTTGAAAAAATCTATCATCAGGAAGTGACTCAAAAATTGATTGCAAGATTTGAAACAGACAGAGAAACAAACAGACAGACAGAGAAACAGAGACGACGAGTTAATAAAAGCATTGGTAATAATAATAAAAATATCATCAAAAAGCATCGAATTTAAATATCTCAACTATTTTCATGAAAATTTCGTACACGCTTGAGAATCGCGGTCAGTGAGTGTGGTTCGTGTTAACTTGGTAAAATAGTCTGCCAGTCGGTTAGCGTTTTGTGGTCAAGAAAACCCTCAAGAAAACCCTCAAGAAAACCCTCAAGAAAACCCTCAAGAAAACCCTCAAGAAAACCCTCAAGAAAACCCTCAAGAAAACCCTCAAGAAACCCCTCGATAAAATCCTCAAGAAAATTAACTAAATTAATTGACTTATTGTAAAACTAATAATTGAATATTGCATTGTCTTCTATCTTGAGCATGTATGCAAAATTTGAAAAAAATCTATCATCAGGAAGTGACTCAAAAATTGATTGCAAGATTTGAAACAGACAGAGAAACAGACAGACAGAGAAACAGACAGACAGAGAAACAGACAGACAGAGAAACAGACAGACAGAGAAACAGACAGACAGAGAAACAGACAGACAGAGAAACAGAGCCGACGAGTTAATAAAAGCATTGGTAATAATAATAACTAATTATTGCACACTTTAATTTTCACATCCTTTGAATTTATATGAAATACGTTAGTAAAATAAAAATTTGAACCCAATAAAAAATTAATTAAATTTGCTTATATATAAATTTTTTTATGGTTATCAAATGTCATTTTGTTTTTGTTGACTATTTTTATAATAACGGGCGCCGTATTTTAAAACTTCCGTCATTTTTGACGGGCTATCTCTAGTTACTATATAACCTTTTAGTAAAGTATACTATAGTAGCAAATTAAAACTAATTAAAACTAACCATCAATTCGAATCTTCTTGCTTGCATTGACACTCAATTGATTTTGTTCCAACTCAATCATGTCATTAAAAATGTCTTTGTGGTGATGTTGAAGATGGTTTTTAAGATTAGTCGGATTATTAGTTGCAACAAGTGCGTCACATTTTGAACCATTCGCTAAAGTCACGAGACATCGTTTCTGTTTCTTCAAATTTAAAATAAGTCCACACACTGCTACCCGATTGCGACCAGAAAACTGTTTAACTAAACTCGCCAAATTAATATCGGTTGCAAAAACAACACACCAACTTCTGTCAAATACGGAGAATAAAAGAATGTTCTTAGACATTTCAGGCCGATATTGAGAAACCAAAGAAATGAAATTAATTTTGTTTATGTTTCTTAATACATCGATGTCTATGATCATTATAAATTTTAATTACAAACTTTTGTCAAATAACGAAAAAGTAACTAAATATTGAGTTTATTTATTTTAGTTTTAGTTAGTTCTAGGACAAACCATTCTAGTTTTAGTTTAGTTTTAGTTGTGAAATTCAATTTTCGTTTCGTTATAGTTTTAGTTAACTACGGTCGATCTTTTTCGTATTAGTTTTAGTTTTCGTTACTAAAATATCACTGGTACTCTTTTGTCTCATTGCGTAAGACCATCTCACGTTACCCGCAGTAACATATTTACTCGCTCAGCCAATAAGAATTCAATAAAGTCTCGTTTTCTATGCTATATTTGCGTTGTCTTTGTATTCATTTTGCATTGCCGGTTTTATCGCGTTTGAATTCGATTTCTCTTCAATATCTTAACGTTTTATTTAAGCCTTATATTTTGATTTGGGCGATTTTGGATTTTTAGCAGCGTTTTTTTAAAATTCTTATTCATTTATATAGTTGTATAATTGTATAGTTTGTATAGCATTGTACATAGTTTTCTCTATGTGGTAAATATATGGAATGACTTGGACGATGACACTGTAGCATCTGAGACTACCACATCTTTTAAAGTAGCGCTATCCAGGCATGGATACTGATTTGTATGCAATTATTTATTTTTTATTAGTTTATTTATCTATTATTATCATTTATTTTATTTTATTCTATTTATTATTATTTTTAATTCGAAGTGGTTGTCTATAGGCGTAAAGTCTTCTAAACCACTATAATAAACGTTATCTTATCTTATCTTATCTCTTCAGTCAGTCTTTTGTCTGTCATTCAGGTATTTTTTTATTGTCTTTTATTCGTGTTATTACATCTGTTAAGTTTGGTTATGGTAAGTTTGTATTTTAGTTAGCACATTTTTTAATCTAAATGTAACTAATATCGCAATGGAGTGCAATGTGTGTAAATCTGCTACTGAAAAAAACTTAAAATAATCTAAATATTGAAACAAAATGGATAAACTTCTCTATTGAATTCTGCAATTGTAATTGGAGATACAATTTTAATTGACAGTTTAACTCTATAAATGTGGATGTTTGTATACATAAGTAAATAACAAAGCAAATAAAAATAATCAGCCCCAGCCTTGTGTTAGTTTTAGTTCTAGCAGCTCAGCTAGCTGATCTAGCTCCAATAAAAAGAATTAAAGATCTAAGTTTATATTTGACTGGAAATTTTTTTATTGTGTGGATTAAGTAGTTCAAAAATTATTCCTGGAAAGCTACCTCAACTGAAAATGCAGCCTGTTTGCATGTTTTAAGAACTCATTTTCAGGAAATGAAATTGAAGTATTTCTAAGACAATGATAGATGGAGCTGGGAAAAATAAATTTTAATTTGTGTTTCATTAATACTGACATAGAGGCAGCACCTGATAGCCCAGATAGCCTAATTATTATTGTATAGGTTGTAAATGTGGAATTATTAAGAAAGGCCATGCTCTTCTAAAAATTGTTCATGTTTTAAATATGAGCTACATTGTATTTGCCTGTTATTTTTATTATTATTTAGTCCGTAGCCGGCGCTTGGGGAGGAGGATGTCCTCGAAGCCAATACGCTGCTGTCGGTGCCATGGGACCACGAACGTCTTCCACGACAATCTTCCATTTTCCTCGATCGGCAGCAACACTTCTCGCCCCATCGGCGGTCAGTCGCTTCCTCTTGAGGTCCCCATCAATAATTTTCAGCCATGTTTTCTTTGATGCCGAACGTTGGATGCGCCAGGCAGGCGGTCGCTCACGCCAAATTAAACTATTGGGAAGCCGTTTATCATCCATTCGGCAGACGTGCCCGAACCACCGTAGTCGCCGTTTTTGGATGTGTTCGTCGATCAGTGGTTGTCGATCACACCGTTCACGGATCGTCTCGTTTCGAATGCGGTCGCGGATGGAGACTCCCAGTATTCGCCGCAGGCATTGCATTTGGAATACTTCAAGTCTATTCACATCGGATTTAAACAATGTTCATGTCTCCGAGCACATATAGGAGGATCGGAAGAATCAATGTTCGGTAAAGACGAATTTTTGTCTTGATTGCAATGTTCGTTCTCTTCCAAACGCACCATCTGAGCGCTGCAAATGCCGCAGTCGCCTGGCCAACGCGGCTGTGGACGTCGGCCGACGACGACGTCTTCTTTTCAAGCACGATCAATCCAAGGTATTTAAATTTCGTCACTTGCTCGATCTGGACATCATTTAGGTGGACATGAGCTGGCGACCCGTCCGTTGTTAATACCTTGGTCTTCCCGGCGTTGATCTTTAGGCCGTATGACTTGGCAATATCGCCGATGTCGTTTAGGCAATCTGTAGCTTCCACGTCGGTGTCGGCGAATACGGCTCTATCGTCCGCGAACATCAGATCAGTGATAAAGTTGTTTTTGTCGTATTGAACACCACGCCTTCCTTCGAACGATTTCCTCATGATCGCATCTATCACGACGTTAAATAAAAGCGTAGAGGCGACGTCTCCCGGCCGGACACCGGTTTGAATGGTAAACTCGTCCGATAGGTCGTTTCGAATTAGGATGCAGCTGGTCGAACCACTATACTACGCTTGTAACAAACGGATGACTTTCGGTGGTATGTTTTCTCTTTCCAATGCCGTCCACAATGATGGCAAATGGATGCAGTCGAAAGCCGATTTGAAGTCGATGAAGACAACAACAGTCCGCCGGCAACATCGAACCCTCTCTTCTACGAGTTGGCGTAGTGCGAAGATTTGATCGATGCATCCACGATTCGGTCGAAATCCGGCCTGTTCCTCACGGCCCGATTGTTCACAATGTTTTTGTAGTCGTGACTGAATGATCTTCGTAAATACTTTCCCAACGATTGAAAGGAGACTAATGCCGCGGTAGTTTTTGCATTCTCGACTGTCTCCTTTCTTCAAAATGGGAACGACGATCGCTTTCTTCCACGCTGATGGTACGTACTCCGTGTCCCAGATGCATGTCAATAGGACGTGTAGACGTTGCAATAGAATGTCACCACCAGCTTTGATCATCTCGGCTGTAATTTGATCAATGCCCGGCGCTTTTCCGTTCTTGAGCGATTTGACGGCCGCTTTCACTTCGGCGATTGTTGGTACGTCGACGGGAAATGGGATCTGCGGTTGATCGATATGTGGCGGGTTCGCGGCTGGTCCTGCAGGCGGATCGTGGTTGTATAGTTTGTGGAAGAATTCCCGCCACCTCTGTAATCTATCGGAGGACGAACTAACAAACCTTCCATCCGTTTTCCTGATGTTATCGTTGATCGATTTCGTTTTTCCGCCTAAACGTGGTAGTGTCTGATACAATGTTCGATATTCATGTCGTGATGCGGCTTTTTCCATTTCGGCTGCAACATCGTTCCAATACACCTCTCGCTCGATCTTCATTTTCCGCCTTACCTCTTGATTAAGTCGCCGGTATTGATCGAAATCGACGTGCTTGATTTTTTTCCGCTCAGCTACCAAATCCAGACACTCATCCGAAATCCACGGCTGCGTTCGTCGACGGATCGGTGGACATAACGGCGCCGCACATTCGATGACGGATTTGGTTATTTGTTTTTCTTCATCGTTGACATCGTCCAATGTATTGAGGATCGCAAACTTTTTCGATAAAACAAGCTGGAATTTGTGTCGAACAGCCGGATCGCGTAGGCACGTCCAGTTTCTCTTTACAGCCGCCGGCGTCTTCTTCTTTGCTTTTTGGAGTCGAAGTTGTATTTTGGCTCGCACGAGGTAATGATCAGATCCGCAATCAGGGCCACGCATTGCTCGAACGTCGTTGAGAGTCGATCGAAAACGCTTGTTGATCAGAACGTAGTCGAGCGTGGCCGAATCTTTCCCCGACGGGTTTCTCCACGTAAGCCGATGCTTCTTCGGGTGTTGGAAGAGGCTGTTGCCAATGACGAGGTTGTTTACTGACGCAAACGACAACAGTCGCTGCCCATTGTCGTTGATTTTTCCGTGGCCGAATCGTCCAAGCGTTTCTTCCCAGCCACTACGGTTGTCGCCGACGTGAGCGTTAAAGTCGCCTGCCAATATGGTAACTTCGGTTTGCGGTATAGAATCAGTCGCAGCTTGTAGATCGGCGTAGAAAGCGTCTTTTGCTGCATCTGAGCTTGTTTCGGTCGGCGCGTAGACGGATAGGATGTGTGTCTTGATTGTGCCATCGATGGAAAGGACTGCCAGACGTTCAGAAATTGGTTGGAAGGCGACGACACTGTGGGCAGCCCGCTGACCGACCATAAATCCAACACCCGCTTCTCGCTTGTCACCACCGGAGTAGAAGAGCGTAATAGTCTCGTCGGTCGTCGGCGGGCTAATCATCATCGTCCCGGATCCCGTGAGTCGTAGTTCCGATATGGCGGCGATCGATATTTTGTAATTGGTAATTTCGGTGGCGATAATCTCCTTTTGGCCGACGTGATGACCCGTTCGTACGTTCCACGATGCAATTCGTATTTTATTCTTTGGTTTGATAAATTTAGTCGTTCGGCCAGTAGTCCACTTTTTGTCCACACCATGGGTCCCCAATGCTGACACATCGGCTGCCCCAGTTGAGGTAGCATTTATCGATAGATTCGTTCGTTTTAGGTCCTTGGTTTCTTGCCTGGTTTTCCTGGTTTCCCAGTTGTGATCACTGCGGCGAGGTGACCACCGTTTACATATTGGTAGCCATAGTTGCAAGGAGAACAAGATTTTGCGCAGTTGACGATGAATGGGAGGGGCTGCTTGTCGGAATTCGAGAAGAGCATCACGTGTGAAAGTAGTTCGTTGACTCATGGCCTGACAACTCGTGTATGCATTGCTCATTAATAATTGAGTAGTAGTCAAGTCAAGCGGCAATGGAACTCAATTTCACAATATTAAAAAAAAAACGCAAAATTGCTCGTAAAGACAACTGTGACTAGATCCAGTGAGTTTAATCAGTAAGACGTGCCAGTTTAAAGTCATTTTGAACGTCGCAAAAAACGCCGTAAGCAATAGCGTATTTGTATCCATGGTGATAATTTAAATTTTTAAACGACGCTAAAACACTATTAAAACGCAAAGTTGTCCGCAAAAACAACTGTCATTTGATGCATTAAGTTAATTTCGGTTAAATCATGCTAGTTTAAGATTGAAAAAAAATTCAGAAGTCAGCTAAAAAGTCGAAATTAGACGAAGCTCATGCCACACGCCGAAGCGCCGCCAGTATCTGCCTGTAAACATTGCTATGGTAAAGTTTGTAATAAATCTCTTCATACTGATAATCTTGAAGTAGATATGTTTTAGGGCGATATATGTGGAGGCCTGTATGAAGAAACTGTTAAAATCGATGAGATACTATTTTTATTAGGCTTGCCCAAAATCAGTCTTTGTTGTTAGACGTATTTATTCTTTAAATTGACGAAAAAGTTGATGCTCTTAAAACAGTTTTGAAGGTACTTGTATATGCTTGTAAATGTTGCTGTGACAAAGTTTAAGATAACTCACTTTATATTAGTGGTCTTGTAAATAATATCTGTAATAGTGAAATATGTGTAAATGTCAGAGTTGGCCAATGTGAGCAGTTATTACATTTTTATTTAAAGTGATATATAGAAACTTATCAAGTTCTTGAGAAAAAGTCTTCTTTGTTCTGCAGGGTTTTGATGCTTGTTAAAATAGCTCTTGTATCTTTCCTCCAGTTACATGTATATTATTGTTGTAAGATGTTCTTCTGCACCTGAGGATATTGCTAAGCATTGTCTCAATGTCAAAACTGTTTGCTTGTGTGTTATAATAAACAGCAAACAATTTGATTATGATATGATGTGCTTTATTTATCTACAAAATCCTCATAATCTACAATTCCCAGTTTACTTCAGCCAACACGACAAAAGTTGCTAACAGTGTCTCTGAATTGAATTAAAATTTGACAATGTTTAAAGTGATGTTAGTCAGTGTTTAGTGTTTAGAATGTCTCTTCGGAAGCACTGAAGTGTCACAGCCAATGTATTAGCAACCTGCAAACCATTTTCAGTCTGGCAACCCCGAGCCTTCTGTCTACAGCACTCTTGATATGTGTGGTGGACACAAGAAGTAAAGTCGTGGAGGAAGATCTGACTCTTCTGCTCGACGGAATTGTGCTCAATATAATAATTTTTGAAGCTAGATAACAGTTATTATTATAATTATTTAATAAGTTGAAACTTATACTTTGTTTTTAGAATTAAAATTTATGTTGTTCTAAAAACCAGTGTTTGATAAATTTCTTGTCTTTAAGATTTTTGAGCATGGTCTTCATTAAAAAGTGGTTCCATTCCCATAACCGGCACCCCCTTCAGCTATTTTCAAATAAGGTTGTGTTTTCAGGTTGCAATGCTTTTTAAATACTGGAGAATTTTGAAAACGTAGACTAGTTGAGTGTACATAATCGTTTATAAAGAGGAATTAAATTAGTTTAAGCATTTGATAATCAACAACATTCTTCGGGCAGCTGCATAAGCAAACGGAAAATAAAAGTTTCGTTAAAAAATATAGAAATAAATAACTAAACTGTTTTATGAGCATTTGAGCGTAAGAAGTTTAAATTTCGTGGAAATAATTTGTAAATTAAGCGTCACTTTTTACGCAGAAATAGAAAAAGCTGGCGTTGGATTGGTTGGCGTTAATTAACAGATTCGTGAGTTTTGAGCAACTTCTTTTGCTAATAACTTTTTTTAGGGACCGATCTGTGTCTGGTATCTCTTTCCAGCTCTTAGTTATAACAAATACTATAGTTTAATGTACTTTTTGGCTTGTCTATTGAAATTTCCGAACCAAAAGCTAAATCTACCAGACTATATAGGTAATTGTCCGTGAGAAAAATATGGCGTGCCCAAATCTAAGCCACAAACAGACATTGTTTGGCCTTGCGACTTATTAATTGTCATTGCAAATGCCAATCTAATTGTAAATTGAATTCATTTGAATTCAATATGCATTTCTGTAGAAATTATTGAGATCCGTGGCAGCAAAACACTTTCGCTTCGGAACTTGCCATTCAAAATGCTGGCTTTGACAATGTTTTTCATCCATGTTTTAATTATTAATCGCGTGCCATTCATATTCCGAAGTAGAATAACCGGAGATCCAACTTTAAGTTGTAGATGATGCGGTGGCATGCCTGGCAAATACAATGAGTTCAAAAACTCTGTTGGATAATTTACGGCTTCGCTGGCATCGCAAACTGTATTAATCGATTTGTATGACACCAATTCGCCTGGCAACAACTGCTGTATCTTAAAATTTAAATCATTAACATCTACATTTTTTGCTGCAAAATCACTCTTTCTGCCAGCCACTCATGATTCAGCACTGTGGCCATGGATGATTGCTTTTTTATGTTGCACATTGCTTAAGTGCTGAATGAGCTGTTCTGCCTCCATCCAATAAAGTTGCTGCAATGCCAAACAATGCAACAGCCAAAGCAATGCCATTATTTGATCGTATTTCGGCGAGAATTAGAGAAATGTTTTCCCAGTTCCACCTGGTGCATCCAAAAAAAAAAGAATCCACCTTGTCCTTCCAAAACTGCCAGTATAATGCGGTCGTAAATCATTCTTAGTTAATCAGTCATTAGTGAAACATAGCGAGTAACAAACGCTGGCATTTCTACAGTATTTGTACGCAGTTCACCTGAAAGGAATCGGCCATGTTGTTGACCTCAAAATGCAAGAACATTTTCAATCTCAGACAGTTAAAGATACTCTTTTATAGGAAACAGTATCAATGTAAATCATTGATCAAACTTTATATATATATATATATATATATATATGTATATATATTAATAATGTAAGATGGCATAAGATTTTCTTTAAGACAAGCTCGATTAAAAATAAGTCTCCATTTAGCCGCTATGAGTTTTATAGATACTTTGTCAATATTTCGGAAAAACGTTTTTTGTTTACTGCAACACGTATTAAGAAAAGTATTAACATTTAAAACTTTCTTTATTTCAGACTTACGGGCCGTTTCGGCTTTCGCCATCTTCAGAGTCTGTAAATACGATCGCGTAAAAGGAGGCAAAAGATAAAAAAACATGTAATAAATAAATATACAAATAAACTAATATCCTGAAGGAATTATCTCAATAGAAGGATATTAATAAAAATAATCAAATTTAGACAATGTAATTAAATAACGTACATAAAATAAACTGGAGTTATGGGGATAAAATAAGTATAATTAAAAACGTTTAATTAAAGGATAAAATAATAGTAGCAGTAATAATAATAATAATAATAAAAGCAAGTATTATGATAATAAATGATTAAATTAAGTCGAAATTACATAAGATATTTAAATAAATAAAATCAAGAATATCTCCGCTTTCGTCGAACAGTGATGTTCTCGTTTGAAAGTAAATGGAGGAAGGAACTGGATGAGTACGAACAATTGTCATCAATCGGACATTATTCTTCGACACAGGTGCGCGCGGTATCAACAGGACCAACAGGTTGATCCAAGTCATCAACAACGGTCGTGAAGGAACAAGGACTTTCTGTGAGGATATTTTCTAAAGTACCGTAAAACGGGGTGACTTTGCCCGTGCGGGTGACTTTGGCCCAAAATGGATTTTTTGTTTTAATTGCGTCGATCTCCTTTTAAAACTGGCGAACAACCTCCATTTTTTTATCAAAACAAACTGTGGTGTGTTAGCTAATACTTCGATCCTTCGATTGTTGTTTTCGCCGCCGTTTAATAATTTTATAGCTGTTTTTGCGAGAGTTGCGAAAGTGACGATATTTTTTGGTGTGCAAACTTCTTCCTACACAGCAACAATTAACAAAGGCAGGTGACTCAAAATTTCCATAAATGATATTTTGTATATTACTGTTAATGTAGCGTGACATTTATTGTGTTTGGTCAACGCTCCTTTAAGTTATTGACCGTTAAAAAAAGTGGGTTGACTTTGGCCGCTTTCTGGGGTGACTTTGGCCCATGTGAGGGTGACTTTGGCCCACGTTGAAAACTGCGTTTTGGAGCACTAAATAGCATAAATGTCAACATTTTTTGTTGTTTTATTT
Organism: Erpobdella octoculata; assembly: GCA_963978895.1. Classification (NCBI taxonomy): domain Eukaryota; kingdom Metazoa; phylum Annelida; class Clitellata; order Hirudinida; family Erpobdellidae; genus Erpobdella; species Erpobdella octoculata. The sequence goes on along the minus strand of OZ022238.1, from coordinate 22,207,364 downwards.
TACTATGATTATGATTTGACAACAATTAACAATTTTTCAGATTTTATCATGCCCAGATCGTGTAAAAACAACGCTCGGTAGCAGAACCTGTGGTTCTTACTCGTCGTCAAACTTGCAAGCAGCTTTGCTGGGAATCAGTACTGGCAGAATAACACAAAGAGAAGCAGTTAAATTATACAAAATTCCTAGATCAACACTAAGGAACAAACTCAAAGGTGCACATTCAAATAAATATGGTGGGCAGACAATATTTTCTGATGAGGCGGAAGCGCTTTCAAGTCTTATGTTGTGACGGCCTCAACATTTGGATTCCCCGTAGATAATTCAGATTTGCAGAATATTGTTAAAGGTTTTACGTAGGACAGGTTATAAAATTAAATGATTTGATACCTTTTAACTAGGTGTGACATTTGGAAAATTGTTGTTTTATTAGGTGAAAAAAGTTAGAAAAGCCGGGGCAGAAGTTCGTCTTATGAAGAGAAGCGGACGTAACTGGAAATGGCCGAAGCCTGAAGAGAGAGCTGTCTATCAAGAGGCTGAGATCTTCACACTCATATCAGCTCCAAAGCAAATTTCTAGGAGGGGACTTTACTCAATTCCTGAGCTGCAGCGCATTGATTATTTCTGACGAAATCAATTTATTGTGTTATTTCTTGCTCCATTCTCTTGATTTATAAATGTGTTGCAACTCATTTTTCATGTTTAATATTTACTAAAGATTAAAGAAAGAAAAATTAATGATAAACATTGATCCAATGTTTTGATAGAGCAGTTTATAATGTGAATTCAGGAGAAATATCAAATAAAATTTTGCTCGGTATATTTAGGGACTCTAAACGGTGCCAAAACAAGCTAAATTAATTCTGTAAAAAGTGTATTTCAACAAAACATACATAGTATAATGAAAAAAACTTTAAATAAAACTGTTTAGAGGTTAAAATTTTTTTCTGGACAGGCTTAAAGTCGCTGGGCCAAAGTCACCCCTATCAGCGGGGTGACTTTGGCCCAGCCTTTAAACGCGTAAAAATATATTAAAAATTTTTTTTTTTTAAACTTTCGCTAGGTCACGCCATACATCACTACTATGCACACCTTTTTAGCATAATTGCTCATAGAAATATAATTTGTACTTTAAAATATAGGTTGATTTATGTGTAAACTGGTTATACCGTTTTACGGTATCTTTAGATGACGGATCTTGCGTGGTATCGAAATATTGCGAAAAAGAGCATGCGTCCAAAACGTCAGGACTGTTTGTTTTATACATATCACACTTATGATTAAGTTGAAACTCATCAGGTGAATCAGTGTCAAGAAAATTATCAAGTGATTGAACCAGATCAACAGAGCAGCAGGTACCGATGTCGTGGAATTCATTAACATTGGAAACATCAAGAGTCGCGTTAGAAAAAGTATCGAGAAGATGACCATTTGAAAGATCAATAGGACCCATGCCATTTCCGTTAATCGAAGTGTCAACATTGTCAGAGGCAGTCAAAACATTGTTACTCTTTTCAAAATTCGGTCGTGAAGCAATGTCCTCAGTGAATCCAAATAATCTAAGAGTTGTAGAAAACTTTTCAAATTGTTTATTAATTGAATGGCAGAGTTTCTGAATATAAAGAGTTTCTTTTATTTTAAGTCGTAGAGGATCGTATTCTTTAACAACAATATTCGAATTAGCAACAAGAACTTCACGTGTGAGTTTTCGATGATGTATTGTTTCAAAATGTTGTCGAATACTGCCGGATTGCAGATGCATTGTTAACCTACGAGACAGTTTAGTTCTGGTATGACCAATATATTGTTCCACCTTACTGTGTGGCAACGGACATTTAAATTGGTATACCAAGTTGGTTTGCTGTTCTGTTGTTGGCAATTACAAGGTTAAAAAGTTTGAGGTTTTTATAGTAAATATATAACTTCAACACGTTATTATTAGGATGTATAAACTGAAACTTCTTTACTGATAATTCTACGTAAAACAGATTCGTCCAATTTATAATCGGAATGCATCTGATTTCTATAGAACAAGGTTATTAGTTTGATGTTGTCCTCCTTTACCTTCTGTGTAGAGGATTCTTTGGTAACCATCTTGGTAACAAAACTATTGATGGCGTTGTCGACAACGGTATTAGAGAAGTTATTGTTGATAAGAACTTTTTTAATCCTTTCGACTTCGATGTTGAACTCCATCCAATTCTCAGAAAATTTGTATGCCCGTAATAAATAACTATTGATGACACTAGCCTTGTATCTGTCGGGACACTCGCTATCACCATTTAGACAGACACCATTATTGGTTGGTTTAATGTAGACTTTAGTTGTGAGTCCGCTCTCGGTGGAAGTAATAAGAGTATCTAAGAAATGTACTTGTTGTTTATTTTGATGATTCAAATCAACAGTAAAATGTAGAACGGATTTTTCTTCAAAACTATCCCTCAATTTAAACAAATCAGACTCATTTTCCACAAGAAGAAAAATATCGTCGACATATCTAGCATATAATAATGGTTTGGGATTGAAATTTAACAGAACAGTTGTCTCTAAATTTCCCATATAAAAATTGGCGAATGTAGGTCAAAGTGGAGACCCCATGGCGACACCGTCGACTTGGAGGTATAAATTATTATTAGGATGTCGAAATGGTGATTCTGAAGTACAGATGGTCAAAATTTGTTTCAAAAGCTTTTCAGGAATTCTTGGAGGAGGCAACGTTGAATGATTATACACGTAACGGCAGATAATTGAAATTGTCTCTTGAACAGGTACATTAGTAAATAAACTTTCAACATCTAAAGATGCACAAATTCCTTTATTCTTGCAACCGTGAACCAAGTCAACAAAATCCAGAGACGATTTTAGACTATATTGATTAGGACAAAATGGAAAAATTATCTTGTTGATATATTTAGCTAAATGATATGTAGGAGTAGGGCATTGAGAGATTATTGGACGTAAAGGATTACCAGCTTTGTGAGTTTTCACCATACCGTATAAGTAACCAGGTGCAAAATCTCCTATTAAAATAGACATTTTATCTTCGTCGAGACAATTATTTAATTTTCGAATTAAAACATTAACTCTTTGTTTAATTGCAAAAGTTGGATCTTTTGTAATTTTCAGAAATTTATTTGTATCAGCAACTAGTTCATTTAGTTTCATCAAATATTCAGAGTTGTTCATAATAACATAGCTTTGAATTTTATCAGCCTTGAGTATTACTATATTAGGATTAGATCTAGTCTGGTAGATTTAGCTTTTGATACGGAAATTTTAATAGACAAGCCAAAAAGTACATTAAACTATAGTATTTGTTATAACTAAGAGCTGGAAAGAGATACCAGACACAGATCGGTCCCTAAAAAAAGTTATTAGCAAAAGAAGTTGCTCAAAACTCGCGAAGCTGTTTATTAACGCCAGCCAATCAAAAGCCAGCTTTTTCTATTTCTGCGTAAAAAGTGACGCTTAATTTACAAATTATCTCCACGAAATTTAAACTTTTTACGCTCAAATGCTCATAAAACAGTTTAGTTATTTATTTCTATATTTTTTTTAACAAAACTTTTATTTTCCGTTTGCTTATGGAGCTGCCCGAAGAATGTTGATTATCAAATGCTTAAACTCCTAAACTAGTTTAACTCCTCTGTATAAACGATTATGTACACTCAACTAGTCTACGTTTTCGAAATTCTCCAGTATTTAAAAAGCAATACAACCTGAAAACACAAACTTATTTGAAAATAGCTGAAGGGGGTGCCGGTTATGGGAATTGTACCACTTTTTAAAGGAACATGCTCAAACATCTTAAAGACAAGAAATTTATCAAACACTGGTTTTTAGAACGACATAAATTTAAATTCAAAAAACAAAGTATATGTTTCAATTTATTAAATAATTATAATAATAACTGTTATCAAGCTTCAAAAATTATTATATTGAGCACAATTCAGTCGAGCAGAAGAGTCAGATCTTCATCCACGACTTTACTTCTTGTGTCCACCACACATATCAAGAGTGCTGTAGACAGAAGGTTCGGGGTTGCCAGACTGAGAATGGTTTGCCAGCTGCTGTTACATTGGCTGTGACACTTCAGTGCTTCCGAAGAGACATTCTAAACACTAAACACCACTTTAAACATTGTCAAATTTTAATTCAATTCAGAGACACTGTTAGCAACTTATGTCGTGCTGGCTGAAGTAAACTGGGAAGTGTAGATTATGAGGATTTTGTAGATAAATAATGCACATCATATTATAGTCAAATTGTTTGCTGTTTATTATAACACACAAGCAAACAGTTTTGACATTGAGACAATGCTTAGCAATATCCTCATGTGCAGAAGAATTTGTTACAACAATAATAGACATGTAACTGGAGGAAAGATACAAGAGCTATTTTAATAAGCATCAAAACCTTGCAGAACAAAGACATTTTCTTAAGAACTTGATAAGTTTTTATATATCACTTTAAATAAAATGTAATAACTGCTCACATTGGCCAACTCTGACATTTACACATATTTCACTATTATAGATAATAATAGATATTATTTACAAGGCCCCTAATATAAAGTCAGTTATCTTAAACTTTGTCACAGCAACATTTACAAGCATATACAAGTACCTTCAAAACTGTTTTAAGAGCATCAACTTTTTTGTCAATTTAAAGAATAAATACGTCCAAAAACAAAGACTAATTTTGGGCAAGCCTAATTAAAATAGTATCTCATCGATTTTAACAGTTTTTTCATACAGGCCTCCACATATATCGCCCTTAAACATATCTACTTCAAAATTATCAGTATGAAGAGATTTATTACAAACTTTACCATAGCAATGTTTACAGGCAGATACAATGTAGCTCATATTTAAAACATGAACAACTTTTAGAAGAGCATGGGCTTTTTTTAAAAATTTTACATTTACAACTTATACAATAATTAGGCTATCTGGGCTATCAAGTGCTGCCTCTATATCAGTATTAATGAGACACAACTTAAAATCTATTTTCCCCAGCTCCATCTATCATTGTCTAAGAAATACTTCAATTTCATTTCCTGAAAATGAGTTCTCAAAACATGCATTTTCAGTTGAGGTAGCTTTCCAGGAATAATTTGTGAACTACTACATAGCGGCGTCCTCTCTATCATTGCTAACGTTGCATGCACTTTATACTTACACATACTTATATGACTATACTTATGCACATATAGACGTGTGGTTTATTTTTATAATTAGACGGACCCAAACAAATTAAATAAACAAGGAGATTTGAACGAAGACATTTTTACGTAAATTCGCAAACACAACGTTAATTAATTTTTACAAAACCAAAAATTATAAAATAATATTATGAAAAAAGATACTTTTTTCAAAAAACACGCTTTTATTTATGTGTGGAAAGTGCACTAAAAATATAAAATAATTTTTTTCCTTTCCTTCTATATGTCATCAAGTAATCTTTGCGCTAAAAATAAAAGCGTGGGAGCTCATCCTAATCCATTTCCATTTCCATCATAATCCATGGATTATGATGAGCGTCCCACGCTTTTATTTTTAGTCAAAGATTATTTGATGACATATAGAAGGAAAGGAAAAAAAATTATTTTATACTTTTTAGTGCACTTTCCACACATAAATAAAAGCGTGTTTTTGGAAAAAAGTATCTTTTTCGTAATATTATTTAAATAGAAAGAAAGCATTTTGGTGATGTTTCTTAATAAATACTTGATTTTATGCTGTGGAAACAATCTTTTTCTGATCAATAAATATTTTCAATGTACTTGAGTACTTGTACTTAAGTACAATTTTAAAATATGTACTTGTACTTAAGTATAAGATAAATAATGTAATTGTACTTGTACTTAAAGTACATTTAACACAGAGTACTTATACTTAAGTACATTTTCTGAGTACTTACGTCAACACTGCTCAGATCTACCAAATGTACACAAAAAATTTCATAAAAATCGATTCAGCCGTTTCGGAGGAGTTCAATTTCAAACACTATGACACGAGATTTATATATATATATATATATATATATATATATATATATATATATATATATATATATATATATATATATATATATATATATATATATATATATATATATATATATATATATATATATATATATATATATATATATATATATAGATTATTATTATAATTATAATTCAATATGGTCGATTTCTGATTAGCTGTGAAAGATCATGTGTCCTTAGAGTTGTTTAGATTGGATCGTTGGTTTCGTAAGGCTTTTATTTTTATAAGCAATCTTGCCAACGGCTTTTTTTAGTTCTTGTTCTTTGAAATTGTTTTCCACCAGGCTTTTATACGTCTCGTCTTTAAGAACGCTATAGATATTGATTGGGCGGTTTTGTTACTGTCTCCCTGACACTACCCTTCATCCGCCTTCAATTCTTGCGGCACACTTTTTTTCTCGCACCTCTTAATTTTCTCATATCTCATGTTCTTTTCCATTGGCTTCCTCTTAAATATAGGGCGATTTTTAAAATTTGTCTACTAATGTTTAAGATTAAAAATTGCCCTTCTTCACTCTACCTAACTGTCCTAACCTAACTTAATACAAATCTCTCATATGTAATCTCCTAGTTTAGGGTCCTGAACCGATTCTGATGAGAAATGGCCGGTTTTTTAACATAAATGATATTTAAAACATAAGTAAAGACTAATTACAACATAAATAATTAAAAAACAAAAAATTATAGCACTTTAGAACATTTAAAAATTGCTCCCGAAGCTAAGTAGTTGCTGGTGAAGATCTATTTGACAATAAGTCTGGTCTTCGACCTTCCTCTCGTAGTCACTCATATCTTTACTGTTAAGCATTCTTTTGCTAAACGCTTTTTTCTTACTCTGGTCCTTTTCTCTGGAACTCTTTTTTTTTTTTTTTTTTTTTTTTTTTTTTTTTAAGACGTTTATTCACAGAAAAAACCAAAAATCAGAATAGAAATATCAACCCAAAAAAAGTAAATCATGTAGGACATTTGAAAGGGATATTAATCCCGCTAGAGAAACATCCTATACAAATTATAATAAAACCTATTTACACGGTATAAAGTCACAAAAGCGTGTAGACGCAACCAGCTGCTTAACCGCTCTCTTGAAGGCATCAATGCCCAGAGCCCTGTAGTCCGAAGGCAGAAAGTTCCAAAACCGTGGACCGAAAAATCCTATTGAATACATTTTTAGAGTTGTATGAATCACATTAGATCGATAATGATTAGTAGATCTAGTATCATAAGAATGAACCGAAGATGTCATTGAGAAGGAATTTAGTAAGGTATGAGGAAGTAAGTTATTATGATATCTATACATAAATAAAAGTGATTGATAAATGCCAATCTGATCAATTGTTAAAATATTGGTAGCAGTAGGTTCCACCGGGGAAGAGAAGGGATGACAAAATATGATTTTTAGAACTCGAGTTTGAAGAATAGCCAGAGATGAAATTCGACATTTATAATTAGTACACCATATGAAGTTACAATATATTAGGTATGGATAAATCAGTGAATAATACAACAGCAAAAGAATTTTAGAGGGGACGAACCATGAGATTTTGTAAAGTACACCAATATTCTTTGAAATTTTCATAGAAATGTATCGTATGTGATCATTCCAAGTAATATGTTGATCAATGTACAAGCCCAAGAATTTTGTACAGGATACATTAGCTATTTCACTATCACGAATGCACAGTCTTATGCTGCCGATGTCAATCCTCTTTTGCGGATTGTGAAATATAATAAAACATGTTTTATCCATATTCAGAGAAAGTCTATTTTTTATAAACCAATCAGAGATGCACATTAATTCTCTGTTTATGTTATCAATTAAGGTTGCAAGTGAATAGTCAGAAGCTAAGACGTTAGTATCGTCGGCATACAAGGTAAATTCGAAAAACGCTGAAGACGAAACAATGTCATTAATATAAATAAGAAATAACAAAGGGCCTAAAATTGAACCTTGAGGAACCCCACAAGAAATAGATTTTTCCGATGAGCTAAAACCATTGTAAGTAACAAACTGTTTTCTATTACATAAATAATTTTCAAACCATCTTAAACATGCACCACCAACACCATAGCAGCTGAGTTTAGTAAGTAAGATGACATGATCAACAGTATCAAATGCCTTTGACAAATCAAAAAAGAGACCAATAGAATACATGCCACAATCCAAATCTTTAAGTATTCTGTTATGAAAGTTAGTAATTGCCATATATGTAGAGTAACCTTTGCGAAAACCATATTGACAATCGTTTAGAATACCATGAGAATTAAAATAATCATATAAACGTTGGAATACAATCTTTTCAAACAGTTTTGAGAAATATGAAAGTATTGAAATTGGCCTATAGTTATTGAATAAGGATTTATCACCACCCTTAAATATAGGAACAACCTTAGCAATTTTTAGACTATCAGGAAAATAACCAGTAGACAATGAACAGTTAATCAAGTCAGATAATATAATAGAAATGGAAGCAATAGATAAAAATCCTAGGTAAGGAGAGATGTTGTCAATTCCAAAACCACCAGAACATTTGATTGACTTTGAAACCGTGATCAATTCAAGAGATGTCACCTCTTTAAATGACATCAGAGACGCTAATGGAAGAATTATATTTTCAAATGAAGCTTCTTTCTCAGGTATGGAAGAAGAGAGACGAGCTCCTATGTTTACAAAATATTCATTGAAGCCATCAGCAATCATCGAAGGATCATCAGTCATAATGCCATCAACAGCAAATGAAGAGGAAGCAGAAGAATGACGATCTTTGTTAATTATGGAATTGATCGTAGACCAAATTTTTTTAGAGTCACCAATGCAAGAAGAAAATTTAGCCGAATAGAAATTCCTAATTGCATCATTCTTTTTTCGCTTGAAGTCGTTTCTAAAATGGACAAATTCCCTTCTGACTTCTTCTGAAGGTTTCTTCAGGAGTTTCCTATAAAGCTTGGATTTTTTTTCAACCATCTTTAACAAGGTCGCTGACATCCAATCTTTCTTGAATCTTCTTTTCAAGTTGGTGATTTCAAAATATGGGAAAGCTAAATCAAAAACTCTATTATAACTGTCCAGGAACATTGAATACGCTAGATTCACATTATTCTCCATACATGCGCTGCGTACATTGGTCCATTCAACACTCTTTAGGCCATTCAGAAACTTATTGATGGTAACTTCATTAATCATTCTTTTCACACTTTTTGATCGAGGAATCTTAATTTCTTTTAGTTTAGGAAGAGAAAAAATTATAGGAAGGTTGTCCGAGAAATCATAACTAACAACAGCAGAGAAACTATCCATCAATGAATGATTCGTAAAAATGTTGTCAATTAAAGTTGAAGAACTGGCAGTTACTCTAGTAGATGAGAAGATTGTAGGGTAGAGATAATAAGAGTACATAGTATTGTAAAACAGTATCCTGCATCTCTTACTAATTTTACTTCATTCACTGTTTTCTGTAGACTTAAAACATTTCTGTTCGATCAGTTTATGACAGAGCACTATTGAATGCCATAGAATAGCGCTATAAAAATAAACACGATTGATTGTGAACAATTTTCATGAAATAGAAATAACTTTGATTGAATTTGGTAAAACGTGGTATAAAAGTGGTTAGGATTGAACCAAAGCCTAAAATTTTGGCTCCCAACCAGCATCAAATTTGAGTTTAGTCTTAGACTTTCAAATGCTATCATATAAAACACAAACTCATTGTAGTGAATTTGTATTAAATTGAATTGATTTATATAGCGCCAGCTAGACCAACACGTCTTAAAGACTTCAATGTTCAAAACAAGATGTTGAAACAAACTACTCTGTGATCTACTGGTACAATGTAATCATCACAATTGTCTATTAAAAACAAATTTACAGAAATGTTCAACATCATCACCACAATTGTCCATGTGGAATAAATTTAAAAATCATCGTCTGATAGAAATAAATTTAAAATAATGCACAACATCATCGCCACAATTGTATATTAAAAACTAGCTTACAGAAATGTTCAACATCATTACCACAATTGTCCATTCGGAATAAATTTAAAAGAATGCACAATATCATCATCATTGTCTGATAGAAATAAATTTAAAAGAACGCACAACATCACCACAACTGTCCATTTGGAATAAATTCAAAAGAATGCACAATATCATATAGAATGTAATCATCACCACAATTGTCTATTAAAAACAAATTTACAGAAATGTTCAATATCATCACCACAATTGTCCATTATGAATAAATTTAATAGAATGGACAATCACCATCATTCTCTAAAAGTAAAAAAAAGTACTAGAATGCACAACTTCATCATCATTGTCTGATAGAAATAAATTTAAAAGAATGCACAACATCATTGGCACAATTGTCTATTCGGAATAAATTTAAAATAATGCACAATATCATCATCATCATTGTCTAAGACAGGGGTCTCCAAACTGCGGCCCGCGAGGCCCTCTCATCCAGCCCCTGGAGACCTTTTATATTTAAAAAATATAATTTGTATTGATTTGTCTAAAATATTATTTTTCTTGGACTGGAATAACTTCATTTGCTTGACTGTTGATAGAGGAAAGAACATGAGTGGCATAAAGAAAGACTTGGTTGAACAGGTGAAGCAGATATGTAATGAGAAATGTATTCCACAACCAATGTTCCTGCACTGTATTATTCACCTCAAGCTTTGTGTGCTAAATGTGTGGACATTAGCAGTGTACTGAATCCTGTGGTGAAAATGGTGAACTTAATAAGGTCATATTGGCTCAACCATAGACAGTTCAGAGACATTTTGAAAGATAGAGATACAGAATAACAAGATTTACCATATTACACAGGAGTAAGACAGCTAAATTGTGAGAAAGTTTTGAGTGGAGTATTTCAATTAAGAAAGAAAATATATGACTTCCTAGAAAGTAAAAGAAAGTCACAGCCATTACTGTTTGATAAATATTAAATATAATATAAGATTATAAATATGATAATATTAAATATATAATTAAAAAACAGCTTCTATATTTTGATTCTTTCTTATTTGGACCTCTAGTGTGTAGTCGGCCCCCCAAACTGTGGTTGACAGTTAATGCGGCCCTTCGCCAGAAAAGTTTGGAGACCCCTGGTCTAGGAGAAAGAAAAAAATGCTAAAATTCACAATATCATCATCATTGTCTGATAGAAATAAATTTAAAAAAATGCTCTATATCATCATCATCATCATCATTGTTTTTTAGAAACGAATTTAAAATAATGCACAACATCATCATTATTGTCTGATTGAAATATATTTAAAAGAATACACAACATCATCACTACAATTGTACATTTGGAATACATTTAAAAGAATGCACATCATCATCATCATCATCATCATTGACTGATAGAGATAAATTTAAAAAAATATACAATTTCATCATCAAGATTTGTTGGCAGTAGATAATCAATCTGATCAAAAGAGTCAAATCTTCAAAAGTAAGAAGTGGCGTGGATTGGGGAGGGCTGAGGGGGGCAATGGCTCCCCTCAAGATTTTTCCACAAAATAAAAAAAATATAATTTCTAGCTCATCCATGATTGAGTATTTAGATTAGTTGATAAAAGCAGTGTTTATCATTCTTTTTGAATTATATCTACCTAGTTATATCCCTGCTAATATTTTGCTTTTAGTGCCTTCGGTCCATCCGAGTCTGTTCTAGCTTGACGAACAATTAGCATTATTCTTATCCTACCCGGTTGCTTGAGCTTTCTTACAAAGATTTTTCCAATTCATTTTAAATTATTTTTATTAGCCCACACACGATTGAGTATTTAGATTAGTTGATGAAAGCAGTATTTATTATACTTGTTGACAGTTGTTGATTAATATCCAAATAGTTAGATATCTGCTATTATTTTCCAGTTTTCTAGTACCTTTAGTCTATTTGATCTTGATGATTCAGTGGACAATTTTGTAAAAATGAAAGAACGTCGATACCCTTTGTTACATTCATAATTACGTTTTTTGTCTGCATTCAATATCAAATAAAAGTTAATTATTTTAACTGTTTTTTTTAACTAATTTGATGTTTTATATAAGCAAAACAACATACAAATGTATATTCGGATAGTCATTTTTGTTTGAAGATTTTCTGGGTTAAATTTGAAAAATCTTCGCCCCCTCAACATTTTGCTGAATCCACGCCTCTGGTAAGAAGAGTCTTTGCCAACTTATGTAGCTGCGTTCCCAGTAGCTAAAGTTAAAAATTTAAATAAATTTCAGTGAATTTTTAATTAAGTCATAAGTTTATGTTATTTTTCATGCTGTTGACAAAATTAAAAATGCTTAATCAAATGTAAATGCAAGTATTGGTACACATTATTGTTGTTCTTTCTTCTGTTGATGGAAAGAGAGCATTGATGACAATGGTGCAGGAACCAATGATGATGATGACAATAAAATTTTATTAAAATGAATTATTGATGATTCCACCAATCTTGCAGTTCTTATAAGCACAACAGAACTCACAGGCATGCTGCAACTTCTGAGCAAAAAACCAGGCCTTGAGGCACCAATTTTTTAGAAGTAAAGTAAAGCATCTGCAAGTTTTTTTTTATTAATTAAAAATCAATTGTTATCAGTCTTTGAAGTAAAGTTATAAATTATTATTGTTAAAATTAAAATTGAGCAGTCGATTTACTCTTTTACTTATATTAAAACATATGAAGGCTAAATAATGAGATCACTGTTAATAAGAAATCGTTATTTAGATCACTATTAATAAAAAATCGTTATTGAGATCACTGTAAATAATTGAAAGTCAGTGTTTTAACACTGTCATTAAATTTTGTACTTTTTATACCTGTGTTTCCATTTTCATTCTTTGTCGATTTTATTGTAAGTGTAAAGCCGCGCTGCTTGTCGGTGCTATTGACAGTGCGCTCGCTGTGATTGCGATAGCGGGTCTGGAGTTTTGGTAAAACTCAGAAAAACGTTGAATATTTATAAAGATTGACAGTCGGCTTAGGATTCAAATCAATTAGGACTACTACAGTGAGTATACTAGGTCTCACTAAGATACTATTACTATAGGACACTTACTAGGAATAGGACTAGTCTAACTAGACTAGTAGGTTGACTGACTAAGAGTCTAAGACTAAGAGTAAGAAAAAAGGCATGACTTTGCAAATAATAAAACAAAGAAATCACCTGTACTTCTTGAAGTTCACCAAAATCAAAACCATCGGCAAACATGATTAAAATGAAAAATTCTGCGAGAAGGTTAATTCTATACAAACTTGTATAAATTAGTGCCGCAGTCCCGCGCCTTCAGTTGGCGGCTTTTTTCAACTAAAATTTAAAATAGCTATGCCAAAATTTGTATTATTTTTATATAACATTTGAAATAAATTCAATTTTAAATAACTTTATATTTTCAAAAAAAAAATATAAATGAATTGATAAATGTCTCAAGCTAGTTAACTAAAAATGCTCCTACTTTTAATGAAATACTGCATTATTATTTTCATATTAACTAGTTAAAATTATTTCAAATAATTAAGTTAACATTTTTATGTTTAACAATAATTTAAACATTAATCTAAGAGAAATCATTTCTTACAGCATCGTATTAACACAAGATCGATAGGTACGGAGACGTCCGATACGAACAAAAACCGTCCTATAGAAACGGAATTGGGACGATAGGTACGACTTCGTACCTATAGGACTGTATAGGCACTTTCAGAGAAAGTGATTGTTTGAACTACCTCCGATATGGTACTTTCTACCGTGAAAGTATAAACAAACTAGAACATACTAATCCAGATGTCTTTTGCCGCTTTGTGTGTGCCAATTTGTTGTTAAAGACCGTGTTGGTTCTCTCAACGCTGTTGCACCACACATGAAACTGGAGCAGTCCATACAGAAAGCGTCCAAAAACAAGGGTGGAATTGTTGGCAATACACGAAACACAGCTGTTGTTGTTGAATGGCAGCTTATTTTTCATGAAATTTTGCTGATTTCCAACAACTTTAGAGAGATGACAAAACACAACTCAATGGACCATAGTGAATCTGTACAAGTACACCATGATTTGGTAGGTCGGAAAGAAAAGTATCTTAACAAAAATGTGGCACAACTACTTGACTTCGTATGTAGCATGGGAAATCCGTTCATTATTCAATCGCCTGGAATCAAGTTGCATAATTTTATCACTAAGGAGATAGCTCATGATGAAATGTCTCTGCGTCTTTGCCAGGCACTTGGAAACGGAGAAAGCTGCTTCAAAGAGTTTTACAAAGAACCTTTCCTGGATAAAACAAAAAAACTGTCGGCCACAATTTCCAAAAGAAACCTGCCTAGAATGGACTATAAGCCACCGACAACAACCACAGATTCTGTTACTCCTTATTCACAGAACTGCAGCTCAGCGCAACATCGATATCTCGATACAACGTGGTATGCCAATGGCAGAAATCTACTCTTATGATGTTTTGCCAGATTCCATCATTTTTGACGGTAATTTTGCATCGAAACCAGAGAAGAGTAAACTCGTGACTGAAATTGCAAAACTATTAGTGACCGAAGAAAAAATGGTTTTTCAACAAGGGGATGCAGTTGTTATAGTTGATTTCATGTCGAAAATTCGCTCGTTTCCAAATTTGTGCTCGTTTGGCACATTTGGAAATGCTATTAAATGTGTGCAGTCGATATGTTGCAGAACAAGTTTCCATGTTGTCTTCGACAGCTATATTAAATCGTCAGTCAAAAGCGGTAAAAGAAGTCGGCGTTCAGCTGGCACATCAGCAGTGGATATGAACGTCATAGGTCCTGATGCGCCAATACCAAAACAGATGGACAAGATTTGGACGTCTCCAAGCAATAAGACTAATTTACAGCTTTTAACTCGCCTGCTTGCTAGAGAACAGCAATCAAATCATCCCACCATACTCAGTGATAGCGTTATTGATAATGACATTGTGCCAGCTGAGTTAATAAAATCACAGAGACAGTCGGATGACTTGTTTCAGCCATTTCTCATTAAATCCCTTACAGGCCGTGTAGAAAAGCGGATGATAGATTATTGCTTCATTGTGCCTTGGAGGTGACTCGAGGCAGCAAGAGGCTTATGATTATATCAAATGACACAGATACACTTGTAACATATTGCACATCGCTAGTAGGCCTAGGAGTTTTAGTATCCTTGGGGAAGCGCATGCTTCCTTTCTTTCCTTTTTTCTTTGATAGAGCTTGCTTGTTTGGACTCGACTATAACGTATTCGTATTTGTTCGTACTTAGTGTTTCAATAAACAACTTGTTTTAACGCGTT
Source organism: Erpobdella octoculata (assembly GCA_963978895.1). Classification (NCBI taxonomy): domain Eukaryota; kingdom Metazoa; phylum Annelida; class Clitellata; order Hirudinida; family Erpobdellidae; genus Erpobdella; species Erpobdella octoculata. The sequence goes on along the minus strand of OZ022238.1, from coordinate 22,192,013 downwards.
GTTACATGGCGCAGTCGACATAGAATCTACATCTATATCGTAACCAACAACAACAACGTAATCAACATCGAACATGGACGCTTTTCGACCACCGGCACCGTTGCGGCTCGATAATCCGAATCTGGCCGCTGAATGGTCGTCATTCGAAAAGAAGTTCAAATGGTTTTTAGTCGCGATCGGCGCCGACGTAAAACAGGATGCCACGAAGCTGGCCATGCTTTTAACGACAATCGGCGACGATGCCGTCAAAATCTACGAGACGTTCAAATACGAAGAAGACGAATCTGCGGAGTCGTTCGATGACGTTCTCTTAAAATTCAGGGACTATTTTACACCGCTCCGTAACGTGGTCTACGAGCGGTACGTATTTTGGCAGCACATCCTCTCCATAGGTGAGTCAATCGACCAGTACGTCACTCGCCAGCGTCATCTGGCGAAGAACTGCGATTTTAAGGAGGAGGACAACATGATACGTGATCACATTGTCTTTACGTGCCCAGACGCTCGCTTAAAAGAACGATTACTGCGTGAAACCGACCTGACGTTGGCTAAAACAATCGCCATCTGTCGAGCTGCAGAGGCGACAAAAGAGCAAATCAAAACCTTCAACGTGGAACAAAGAACAATGGCACCGGTATCGACTTCCAATGTATGCGCGGTGCAGCGACAAGACAAGTTGAAACATCACAACCATCCTGCACAGCTCACAACATCGGCATACAACAACACCAAGTCGTCCTGTCGCAACTGCGGCCGCTCACATGCGTCCGGTGAGTGTCGCGCGAAGAATGTCGAGTGCCGCGCATGCCATAAACTAGGACACTTTGAGAAGTACTGTATCACAACGGGACGGCAGCTGCGGTCAACACAACGTAAACAACGAGCCATCCACGAAGTCTACGAACAGCCATCACCAGTCGAGTCGTCTGGCAACATCTACATCAACAGTGTTCAGGTACATTCAACAACAAGGACCTGGATGAAAATGCTTAAAATAAACTCTACAGACTTAAACTGCAAGCTCGACTCGGGAGCAGAAGCAAACTGCATGTCTTTCAGCACGTACACATCGCTTCGATATCTCAGCGATATCCGCCCAACATCGGAACTACTCTCCGGATACACTGATGCTCCTCCAGCCCAACCGCGAGGCGTCGCTACGCTGAAGATCACATACAAGGGCCAATTTTTCAACACCGACTTCTACATTGTCAACCATGAAGCGCCCGTCATCGTCGGTCTGCCCACCTGTATGAAGCTAGATTTAATCAAGCGCATCGACAATGTCAGCTCGGTCACACCATCTAAAAACGCCGATTCAGATCTATTGACGGAGTTTGCTGATATTTTTTCTGGCATCGGAGAATTTCCAGGTAAACATCACATCACGGTAGATAAATCAGCACAATCGGTCATTCATCCACCTCGTCGCGTTGCACTCTCCTTGCAACCAAAACTGAAACAACTGCTCGATCAGATGGTCGAGAAAGGCGTTCTTATCAAGCGTGATAAACCAACCGACTGGGTGAGCTCTCTTGTGGTGGTTCAGAAGTCAAACGGTCAACTTCGAATCTGCTTGGACCCGAAAGATCTGAACCGGGCAATCAAACGGGAGCACTTCATTATTCCGACGTTTTCCGACATAGCACCAAAGCTGCATGGAAAACGAATTTTCAGCGTCATCGACATGAAGGACGGATTCTGGCACATTCGTCTAGATGAGGAGAGTTCCAAATTGTGTACGTTTAATTCAATTTTCGGTCGTTATTCGTACACCCGCCTTCCATTTGGAATTTCTAGTGCACCAGAGGTGTTCCAGAAAAACGCAAACGAAATTTTTTGTGACATTCCAGACGTATTCATCATATTTGACGACTTACTCATCGCTGCTGAATCGGATGAACAACACAAACAAACACTGCGTATGGTGTTCGAACGAGCGCGGATGAAGGGTGTTCGTTTTAACAAAAACAAAATCCAGCTGCGTGTTCAAGAGTGCAAGTACATAGGCCATGTGCTCACACCTGAAGGCGTCCGACCCGATGAATAGAAAGTCAAGGCAATCTCTGACATGCGCACACCAGCTGATGCCAAAGAACTACATCGACTCCAAGGTATGGTGACGTATCTGTCCAAGTTCGTTCCGCATCTTACTGATCTAACCGCTCCTCTACGTCAGTTGCTTCGTAAGGATGTAAGCTGGACATGGACGTCACACCACGAACGAGCGTTCAACACAAGCAAGCCGTCACATCAGCCCCTGTTCTACAATTCTTCGATCCTTCAATGCCTGTCGTTGTTCAAACAGATGCTTCATCTACAGGTCTGGGATCTTGTTTGATGCAGAACGGCAAGCCAATAGAATTTGCGTCACGGGCATTGACAGATGCAGAGACGCGCTATGCTCAAATAGAGAAAGAGCTACTGGCAATTGTGTTCGCCTGCATCAAGTTTCATCAATACATCTACGGTCGCCGTGTAGTCGTTCAGAGCGACCACAAGCCACTCGAGGCTATCTTTCAGAAATCGATTGCGGCAACAACACCTCGACTACAGAGAATGCTTCTTCGTCTGCTCGAGTACAACATCAACGTACAGTACACACCGGGAAAAGACATGTTCATCGCCGACACTTTGTCGCGCAGCTACCTAAATAAAGAGCCTCCATCGACAGTAGAGAGAGAGATAGCAGAGGATACAGTCGTCTCAATCAACACCATCATCGCAGATGCTCCAGTCAGCAACTCCAGGCTTGACAAGATCCGTACAGAGTGTGCACGGGACGAAGAAATGCAATTGCTTCGTAAGCATATTCAAAGTGGTTTTCCATCGGATGACTCTAAACTGTCGGGCAACCTGCGTCAGTTTCGTGCTCTCGCGAGTGAGTTGTACGAACAAAACGGACTGATTCTATACACCAACAGATTGGTCATCCCAACTGGAATGCGGAAAGACATTCTGTTTCGCATTCACGAAGGGCATTTGGGGATGGATAAATGCAAAGCCCTTGCACGTGCTGCTGTGTTCTGGCCAGGTAACAATCGGGACATTGAAAACACTGTGGGCCGATGTCCGACATGCAACACCTACCGAAATCGTCAGGCTTCCGAGCCTATGATTGCGCACCCGGTTCCACAGAGACCATACCAGAAAGTTGGCGTTGACATCTTCACGCTGCACGGTAAAGACTACTTGCTAGTGGTTGACTACTTCACCAAGTTTCCAGAATTCATTCAAATAGCCAGCAAGTCAGCAGACTGTGTAATCAAGCATCTGAAAGACATATTTGCACGGTATGGCATATCAGAGACATTGATGGCAGACAACAACCCGTTCAACAGTTTCACCATGCGTCAATTCGCTGAGTCCTGGGACTTCCAGATAGTCACGTCCAGTCCGCTCTATCCAAAGTCGAACGGTCAAGTTGAGCGATTTGTGCAGACCGTCAAACAACTGATGCGCAAGACCTCCGACAGCAACCAGGATGTTACTATTGCGCTTCTGCAATATCGAAATGCACCGATCGCAGGAAGTGATTACAGTCCAGCTGAACTGATGTTCAACCGTTCTCTTCGCTCGAGAATACCAGCCTTACCAACAGCGTCGGCCTCTGATTCTGTGCGTCGTGACATGGAAAATCGAAAGTATCGTCAGGAGTACTATCACGACCAAGGAACTCGACCTCTAAAGCCACTGCAGCCGGGCCATGCGGTGCGCGTGCACAATGGACAGGCATGGCAAGCTGCGAAAGTTGTTGCGGCCCACTCGTCGCCTCGGTCGTACAACATAATCACCGATGAAGGAACTCGTCTGAGACGCAATCGGCGTGACCTCATAAAGACCCGTGAACGTCCACCAAACTGTGATCTCTACATCGATGAAGATGTAATGCCTGGAACATCACCATCTGCTCAACAACCAACGGCACTGGCACAATCTCCAGCCAGAATTGACAGGCCACCTGTACTGACGCCATTAAGGTCGTGCCTAAGAACATCGTCGGGTCGAACTATCAGGCCACCTGCCAGATTTAAAGATTATGTCACTGGTGAACATTTTCTCCTCAAAAGGGGAGGTGTAACATATTGCACATCGCTAGTAGGCCTAGGAGTTTTAGTATCCTTGGGGAAGCGCATGCTTCCTTTCTTTCCTTTTTTCTTTGTTAGAGCTTGCTTGTTTGGACTCGACTATAACGTATTCGTATTTGTTCGTACTTAGTGTTTCAATAAACAACTTGTTTTAACGCGTTGTTACAACACTAATACCGCTTGCTTGAATTGTGGATGGAATTTGGATCTGCGAACATAAGCGACATCTCCCTATCCATATTCTTGCTGATAGACGGCGTAGATTTGTGTAGGGTTCTTGTAAAAATGTATGTGCTGACTGGAGATGATGCTCTCAGCAAAATTGGAACTAAACATGCCCCAAAGATACCTGAACAATTTTGCTGTGTCTACTGAATTGAGTGATGAATCATTTAAGTCAGCTGAAAAATACCTCGTTCATGTGTAGATTGGAACAGGACGCAAGACTTCTTATCAAACATTTGACCAGGCACAATTTGAAAGTTATATTTATAGTGGTACGCCAAAAACACAGGCACAGTTGCCACCAACCACAAGCGTCATTAGGAATTATATACAGCGAGCTTTTTACATTATACGGAATGTCCTCAATATCTTGATTGATGATGCTTCAATTCTCAGTGCAATAGATTATGGCTGGTTTTTGATGGTGGTACCATATTTCCTGTTAAAGGTCTTAAACCAATTCCAGAAAATATGCTGATTTTGTGCAAATGTGGTGGTAAATGTGACACCAACCGGTGTTTGTGTGCAAAAGGAAAATTTCTATGTGTTATATATTGTCACACATTCCATCCAGTCTCAGATTGTCACAACAAATAATTTATAGGCATTATATCTGCAAATGAAGTGCTTCTGGTGAAGTCATACTAGTTTATTATTAATAATATTAATGTCATAACATTATTAAATATGTTTTATTATTATTACCTTCACTGGTTACTTATAACAAACAATTTATCTTGTCATTGTTCTTCTAATTGTTAAAGAATAAATCATACTTTAGTAACAACATTTTCTTCTTTTTCGGTGGTCATTTTTAATTTTGTCGGCCATATTAAATTTTATAAACAAAATGATATCTCCACAAAATAAAGTTTTGGGTAATCCTCCAGTATAGCGTCCCGAACCGATTTCAATAAAAAATGTCCGGTTTTTTAACATAAATGATATTTAAAACATAAATAAGGACTAATTACAATATAAATAACTAAAAAACCAAAAATTATAGCACTTTGGAACATTTAAAAATTACTCCCGAAGTTAACGTAGTTCCCGATGATGATCTATTTGTCAATAGCGATAGAAGTGAACAATCGGGATAAAGAAAATAAAAATTAAAAACAATTAAAATAAAAAATAGAAAATTTAGGAAAAGAAATAAAAAATTATGGAAGTAAAAATAGTTTGCTTTAGAAATACGAGTTGCGTAAGCCGCACCATGTATAAAACCGTTTTGTCAATATGCCTCAAGAAAAAATATAAAAAAACATTGAAAGCAATAAATTAGCAACAGAACACCAAGAAAAAATAAAATAATATCAAAGTAAAAGTACTTGGCGACTTGGCTGTCTTTGGTACGGTTTCGATCATATTTCTAGGAGCAAATATTTTGAGTTTTAGAGGTCATGTGGCTAGCAGAATTGTTTGGAGAGCGAAAGAGCGAGCGAGAATGCGACCAGGAAGAGAAGAGCAAGCGGGAATGCGGCCGAGAGCGGGAAGGCGATCGGGAGAGGGGAAGGAAACCGGAGCGAGAGAAAAATATGGGAAAACCCCGGGCAACGTTGGATCCCCTGCTAGTCATAGATAAATTTCCACTCAGCGCTCTGATTTTTTAAAATTTAAATAATTAAAAATTTATTTGTAACTTTTTAAAATGTATTTATTATTTTATTATGTTATTTTATTTTAATATTAACTCTTTCTTGCTTTTCATTCCTTGAATTGTATTACTCCGCGTGTCAACACTGCCTTTGGATATTTTTGCTTAAAGTCGGTTTTTAGTACGTTTTTCTGTAAAATACTTGTTCGTAATATGTTTTGATAATGTTCTATGGTTATTCTATTAAACAGTTTTTTAAACCGTTTTAAATCGGTTCGGGACGCTATACTGGAGGATTACCAAAATTTTGTACACCAATTAAGTATATTATTGTTGTCTGATTTTTAAATTTTTTTTTTATAATTATCGGTCGCCATTTTGAAAATTCAAGATGGCGGACTTATGCCCCATTTTTGTTAATTCCACCTAATGCCGTTTTACAACTATATGTATCTGCTACTCGAAAAAAACATTCAAACTCCGTCCTTTCCAAAGTGGATGCCGGTCTGTATGGCAGGGCCAGGACTAACACTACTCTCGGGGTACCCGGCGTTGCCCGGGTTTTTTCTATCGTTTATCTCTCGCTTCCCAGAAACAGGCAAGCAACGACTCCCAAAAATAGGCATGTATACTGAATTGAATATTATTTAGTATATATAACTCGGAAAAACTTAATTAAATAGCATGAAAATGTTTACTGATATATAGATCAATCGAATGATATTGTAGTGAGCCGGCATTCTTACGCACATACACGTTTACCTGTTCGACGTCTACCTGTACTGTTTAGCTCGCGTGGCTCGCGCGCCTGTTAGTAGCTACTTGTAGCGCGCCCCATCCGCGTATTTACAAATGCTACATAGGTTCAACGCGAAACTTATTAATATTCATGTTGGGCCTATTCAGGCCAGACAGCTAGGCTACAATTAGGTTCAACCATGAAATTCTAGATATACTGACTAGAAGGTTAGCCTGGCTCTAGCCCAGGAAACTTGAGGCCATTCAAAACATCGTTTTCTCTCACTTGTTGCTCATATCTACTTGATGAAGTTGCAAGAGAAGTTGATCTACGGCTAGTTGGAGCCAAAAGATATTCAGGACAGTTATTGAAAATTGATGGCACTGCATTAGCTCTCAGATGTTTATTAATCAAATTTGAAGATATTTTTTATTCCTAGCAATATTACCATCTCGTTTATCAACAAAGTCGCTGGGAATAACATGCAAAGAACAAAGCCTGGAATGCTTCTTGGATTGGCTCTAACCCATTTAACAGACAGAGGTTTGTTGATAATCGGAAATGAATGAAAAGTCAATCGTAGCCCGTCACTTTCAGCCTCCTTGTTATTTTTGTAACCACTTTTACAACCAAATCCACAGCATTTGTTGACCATTTTGACAATAAGCAACTGATTTGTATCAATAAGTTATCCAGAAAATATTTGTTCACAGCTGTAAAAAAATTAGATAAACATCAAAACATAATTTCAAATACTTCTGATTTTAACATGCGATAGCTAATCAAACAACAATAAAAATGTCAAATATCAACCTATTTACTAGTAAATGCTAGAACCATTAAAAACCAGATCATATATAGAAAGACTCTTATTACAAATTAATATTACTCTACTGAGACTACTCCGAACTTTTGAAGTGAATTGAAGAAGCAAACGCTGTAAATTGTGTAACTGCAATTACTAATCAAACAACAATATAAATCTATATATATATATATATATATATATATATATATATATATATATATATATATATATATATATATATATATATATATATATATATATATATATATATATATATATATATATATATATATAAATCTCGTGTCATAGTATTTGAAATTGAACTCCTCCGAAACGGCTGAACCGATCTTTATGAAATTTTTTGTGAACATTTGGTAGGTCTGAGGATAGGTAAAAGGCTATTTAGAATATTTTTTTTAAATTATTTAAAAAAGTTATTTTGGAAAAACAGAGGACAAACAGACAGACAGAGAGACAAACAAACAAACAGACATATATATATATATATATATATATATATATATATATATATATATATATATATATATATATATATATATATATATATATATATATATATATATATATATATATATATATATATATATATATATATATATATATATATATATATATATATATATATATATGTTCGTTAGAAATTCTATCGCTAATAATCTATTTTTACACTACGCAACTCGACGACAATCCTTCGAACTTTCTTTATTTTAACTCGACGAAACAACAACAAAACTCGCTGGAAGAAAATCAAAAAACCAAAGAAACTAAATAAAAGTTAATTCCTAACAAAAAGTCTCCCGAACATTCTCCCCTTCGTGATGTATCAACATCACTCAAAGGACGGAAACTAAAATTAATCTCTATTGATCGATAATTAAACTTCACATTGTTATGTTACAAGTTTAGGACGGAATGACAGTACATCAGTAATTCGGTCGCACGTTTAATTCAATTCATGTAAAGCAAACAATTCAATAAAGAAGCCATTACAATTTAAGCCAGTTCAAATAAGCTGGAACAACCAGAAACTGCAGAAGCTATCTACTCGCGTTTAAAGTAAAACATCATGAAAAACATTTTTAATTGAATGAGAAATTCGAATCTGCTCATCATATCAAATTAAATTCAGCTGCGTGGATAAGGTGTGATCACACTTGTTCAATAATCCATATTACAAATGCCATGTCAGTCATAGGTTCAATGTTTCCGTTTCAAGGACAGACAGAGCAACAAAATTCGAAGTTTGAAAATTCAAATGTCAATAACATTTAATGTCTAAATGATAACGATCATATATTATAATAAATATCGAGTCAACAAAACCAACGTAATAATCTCATAGAATATTGCTATCATAATATTGAATTGCAAGTGATTGCAACATCTCGATCATTATCAGAATTCATAAACGTCTAATCATTCAATTAAATTTACGATCACTCTATGAAATCATCAAAAGTAATTACAATCTTTCGGACGTCTTAAAGAAGCCTAATGTTCTTAGTATTTCAAAGTCTAATATTATTCGGACACTCTATTTAAAAAGATCATGTTATTACGCTCAGGCAAAACTATCGAAAACATTTAATCGTCGGCGATTTCCAGCGGAGAGAGATGGCTAATCGCTCGTGTCAGGACAGTTTGACCCACTTGAACTTTCACTACTCGTACATGACCATCTTTGCCAGGCATCACGTCAACAACTCTTCCAAGTGGCCACTGTCCTCTTGCAGTGTCGGAGTTCATCACTATTACGACGTCACCAATCGCAAAGTCCCGCTTAACAGAGTTCCATTTCTTTCGTGAACTCAGTCCGGGGATCCATTCCTGAAGCCACCGCTGCCAGAAATGTCTAATAAGTTCTTGTACTTGTCTCCAACGTCGTCTTACGTGATTCAAGTTGTTTACCGGTTCTATTACTGGTGCAGCTTGATGACCCAGTTCTCCGTGTAGAAAATGGCTTGGTGTTAACGGAATGATATCTCTCGAACTCGATGATTGATATGTTAATGGACGTGAATTCAGAAGTGCCTCAGCTCCGATGAAGGCACTTGATAATTCTTCGTCCGTAACATCGGCACGTCCAAGTATAGCATAAACTGCGCGTTTAGCTGCTTTAATCATAATTTCAAACACGCCACCGAAATGAGGTGCAACCGGAGGATTGAAATTCCACTTTACTGAATGCGACGATGTAGATTTCACAATCTTCTTTTGATTCCATTGAGATATAAGTTCGTTGAGCTCATGAACGGCTCCAACAAAATTGCGTCCGTTATCGGATGTAAATTCATTAGGCCATCCTCTACGATTTGCGAAACGATAAAGCGCATTCAAAAACGAATCGGTGTCAAGTCCATACGCCATTTCCAAATGGACTGCTCTGGTAGCCATGCACGTAAACAAGCACAGGTAACGTTTTTCGCGACTTTTACCTCTACCACGGATTGTAATGAATGGCCCTGCAAAATCTAGTGCCGTGTGACTAAAAGTGCATAACGGTTCTGGTGCCTTTAGTCTGGAAATCGGAAGTGGTGCCATTATTTGATTTGCGGCTTTTGCATTTCTTCTTTTGCATTCCATGCAAACATATTGATATTCACGAATAGCTTCACGTGCCGACAGGATCCAGTATCTTTTCGAAAGTTTTGCCAACAGATGATTAATTCCACAAATATGAGCTCCTTGTTCGTGTTCAAACTTGATGATTAATTGTGTAATACTATGTTTCTTCGGTAGTATTATCGGATATTTTGTATCGTAATGCAACATTTCTGCATTCACTAATCGACTGTTGCTTCTCATCAATCCGTCTTCATCAAGTTGAGGATTTAATACAAGTAATTTGCTGCATTTTGGTAACGGTTTTCTTTGTAGCAATGCGCGATATTCATTTTCGAAAGCTTCTTGTTGGCAAGACTTTAATAACAAAACTTCGGACTCGTTCAATTCATCTGAATTTAATTCGCCTTTGATTCGGTTCTGTTTCACCAACTGAAAATTGCCGATAAATCTTATGATCCATGATACAATTCTCACAAGACGAATCCAACTAGAATATCTGTCTAGGTTTAATCTTTCTTTTTCACGATTTACAGATTCACGATTTTCATTTTTGCCTCCGATTTTGTTAATTCTCAACTCGATTTTCCTTTCTACGGCCTGGGAAGAATTGACACTAATCGATTCCTTCAAGATGTTCTTCGGTTTTGCTGCAGCTTCATGTTCTGAAGCTTGGTTTTCAATTCTCAATATTAAAGCTAACTCATCGGGAACAGCTCTATCGTTTTGAAAGCTTGATCTTTTTTGTACCGAGTCTCTCGCAGATAACATTCCTTGAATTCTTCCCGAATTATTTAAGCAGCTCAAGTTTCCATTATTTTCACCAGCTTCTACAATAATATCGCTTATTTTATTCACTGCATCAGTTTGGTCACAAAATTCATCAAGAACTTCGCGCTCAAGTTTAGTAGATTCGTTGAGACTTATCTGGTTGTCGATCAGTGATATTTTAATTTCAACTAAATTCGAAGCGCTCAAACCTGGTTTATTATTGACTTTCAACTCAAAGTCATCTTCCCTGCTTGCTTGATGGAATTCGTCGCTGCTGGGCGGCTTTCGGCACTTGCAAGTTCCAAGAGCTTCCGAAACAGATCTTCTTCCGACGCGCAATGACAACGACACCTCTTTGAAACATGCACCTCCGAGTTCTACAATGACTGTACCTCCTTGAAGTTTGGAACTTTCAGAAAGAAAGCTGGCTTGTCGGCAATTTGGTTGATTTATACTAATTCCATCGTTGACCTGAGAACCACTGTTGTCGATAACGTTGACGACCTCATTTTTCTGATCGTTCATCTCGCTGGTGCCTGCATCTTTATCTCGACTATCATTTCTCAAGTTATTTTCCACGTTATCAGAACGTTTTGAATCGTGAGAAAGACAAGTTTCAGCAAGTTTATTATCATCATCACCATCATCAGCCGTTACAAAGATACTGCTCTTCACGTTATTAGAACCGTTCTCATTAGATTCAGTAAGTATGTTTTCATTACCAGGAAATACATCGTCATCGTCGCCAACATGCATTTTTGTTGCTTGATCTAAAATTGACATCGTGTCCTTCTTTGTTGTCATTTCTTCTACTTCCCAAAATTTGCGCAGTGCTAAACCGAGATCGGCTTCTTTCTGAATCAAATACGTGTATGCAAAAGATGTCTGGAATTGGCTTTGATTTGGCGACGACGCTCCAACACAAGTCCATCCGAGCGGAGTCAATCTTGCAATAGGTGCACCTTTTTTGCCACGCACCTCCTGTCGAGAAAAATGTAAATCTGCATAATCTAATCCTATGAGCATATCGATCTTTGCACGCGGTTCAATATATGGAAACTTGATGTTACGTAGATGCGGCCATTTCATCTGAAACCTCTTCCAATCTACCGCTTTCATATCACCAGTGACTTTATTTGTTGTGAAGGCATTTATTTTCATCTTAATTACACGATTCAAACTTTGAAGTTCCACCTCCACTGCTTGTGTCTGGAAACCAGCTCGATGACCATTTAGCATACTCACAGTAACATGACGTGAACTGCCGAGGAGACCAAGTTCTGCAACAACGTCGGAGTTTATGTAGGTTTTGGTCGACCCGTCGTCAAGTAAAGCGTTGATCTTTATTGACTTGAACCCATTTCTTAGAATAACTGGCACGGTTCGTAATGCAATCACGTTGTTATTTCCTGGTTCAGTCGCTGTCATTGTTACGTTTTCTTGTTTGTTATCGTTGGCTTCTCCCCTTCGTACGTTAGCAAGAGGTCGAACAGAAGTAAGTTGACGATTCTCATATCTACCGTGGAGAAGTCGATGATGAGTGTTCATACAACCCTCTAGACCGCACAACCGACTGCGTGTGCATGTTGAGCCTCTATGCGATGAACCCAAACACCGAAAACAGAGACGTTTTTCTATGGCAAGCTTCCATCTGCTGTCGACAGTTTTTTGGCTGAACACTTCGCATTTCCAGATTGGATGGTATCCACCGCAGCATTCACAAGTCTTCGTTGTTACATCATCATTTTGTCCAAAATACGAAGATGATTGTAGATTCGGATTACGACGTTGAGAACTGACTTCAATTTTTGATAGTCCATGAACCACTTCGGATGCAATTGTTCGAAATTCTGCTTCTTGCAGTACGAAATGACGCAGATTTTCTACATTTTCGACTCTTTGATGTTCAAATAGCCAACGCTGAAAAGACGCATTCATGGCTTCGTCCATTTTTTTAATTATCTTGTGGTACATTGAACCACAACCCAGTTCATCATATCGACCAGATTCACGTAAGTTGATTACAGTCAAATCGAGAAGATCGGCAAATCTATCTAGATCGATGGCACTACCAGCTCTAAGCGGACGAAAGTTATCTACGGCTTCAAGCTGCAAGGCAACTTGTCGACGAATGCCACCAAACTTTCTTTCTAAACGTTGCTTTGCTGCCTCGTAACTTTCCGCTGAATGTCCTAGGTTTTCCACAACTTTCAAGGCGTCACCGCTAAGGTACTGACGTAACTGAAGTAAGTTATATTCAGCGGACATTGGAGCTTTGTCAATGCATGCAATAAAGGCTGCTTTCCACGCTTCATATTTTGATTTGTTTCCGTTAAATACAGGAATTGATACCTTTTTTAGCTGCCTCCACAAGTCATGACCGACATCGCTGGCTGTTGGTTGAACGGAAGAATGATGGTTTGCGATACTCGGCTGAGCTTGGGGGAGAAAGCTTGCTGAGTGAACGCGGTAGTCGTTAGTGGTGGTAGATAATGGAACGAAACCGCCATGGGATGAGAACGGGATGACAGTTGGTGCAGTTCTCGACGTCCAGACATTCGAAGACATTAATCCAGCTTCGGACGATATTAAGTTGGCAGATGACTGAGGACGAGGAGATGATTGTCTTTTGCTATTTTCTAAAAAATGTTCTGCTTTTTCCATTATTGTAGAAAACTCAGTTTCTAGAGTAGCAATATTTTTCTGTATTTGCTGTTCTTTCAACGTTTCGCTTATCTCCGCATAATAACCTAACAGGTTTTCCATACTTTCTATTGCATGCATTTCTATCTCCGTAATACGTTCCTGTCTATCTTCAATTTCTGCAATTTTAGACACGTCGTTACTGTTTAGCAATTTTTTCAACTGAAAATATTCACGAGTAAATTGTGCTCTGGCTTTGCACATTACAGCTTGCATTTCGTTTTCCTTTTCTTGAATGAGCATAGTCTCGCTTTCGTCTATCTCTGAATTCGCCTTATTCGACATTTTCGATAATTATTTCGTAATAACGTTTCAAAATTTGACTTCGGAATAGACTATACTATAAAATATAAACCACGCTCTGCTACCAAATTTGTTCGTTAGAAATTCTTTCGCTAATAATCTATTTTTACACTACGCAACTCGACGACAATCCTTCGAACTTTCTTTATTTTAACTCGACGAAACAACAACAAAACTCGCTGGAAGAAAATCAAAAAAACCAAAGAAACTAAATAAAAGTTAATTCCTAACAAAAAGTCTCCCGAACAATATATATATATATATATATATATATATATATATATATATATATATATATATATATATATATATATATATATATATATATATATATATATATATATATATATATATATATATATATATATATATATATATATATATATATATATATAATATATACAGTAGCGGATCCAGAGAAGGCAGGGGAAGGCCATGGCCCCCCATGGATTCCAAAATTAACTTTCATTTAAGTACTAAAAAAAATTTGACTACTTTTTAGATAAATTACAGAATTTTTTGCATCTGGCAGTGGTTTTCCAGTGAGGTTTGTTGATATAAGATCAAATGTTTGCTCTTTCCGCCGTTTTTGGCCCCTCCCACCGCTTTCGGCTCCTCCCGCCGTTTTTAGCCCCTCCCGCCATTTCTTTGTCCCCCCGCCAAAGAAGTCTATATTCGCCATATATATATATATTTATATATATATATATATATATATATATATATATATATATATATATATATATATATATATATATATATATATATATATATGTATATGTATATATATGTATATATATATATATATATATATATATATATATATATATATATATATATATGTATATGTATATATATGTATATATATATATATATATATATATATATATATATATATATATATATATATATATATATATATATATATTCTTTTAGGCAAACTCGATTGAAAAAAGTGGCGCACTTGGCTGAATCGATTTTATTTTTAATTTTTTCCAGTACTCTAAATCGATTTAAAAATAATTTATTAACAAACACAAACTCCATAATCTTATAGGCTAATAGATCTATTTCGGCAATTTTTTGCCATCATCAGAGCCGTTTAACTTTTTTAAAATAAAATGCAGTGACTAAATGGTAAAAGATACAACTAATTGAAAGGAATTAAAATACAATTTAAATAAAATTTAAATTCATTATATACAAATGTAACAACATAAAAAATATTTAAATTAAAATAATCATAATAATAACAGTAATAACTAAATAATTAAGATCAGTTAGTAAAGCCTTTAACAACGGAATTACAGTCAACTTCAAGGACGTGACTGGAAGAAGAATCACATACATTATCTATAACCTTTGTAACACAAACGTCTGGTACAAAACATTCATTCAACGAAGAAATACGAGTGGCAGTCGCTCATCGTAGTGGGTTAAAGCGAGGTTTGAATGAAGAGCTTGTTTGAGCTTGGTGAAGGCCATAAAACGCTCTTGGGTCCAAATGAACTTCTCACCCCTGCATAGCATGCTATCAAGCGGATCTCTTATGTCCTTTAAATGAGGTATGAAGGTGCCATTCCAATTGATAGCTCCCAAGAATGCACGAAGTTGAGAGACATTTGCTGGCTGTAGAATGTTTTTGACGGCTTGAAGTTTTTCTGAGTCTGGACTCAGTCCTTTTGAGTCAATGATCCTGCCCAAGAATTTGATTTGTGGTTAAGCGAAGGTGCACTTGTCCAATGATAAAGTGAAGCCAGCCTCCTCCAACCTGCTGAGAACAGAGTGCAAGCGTTTCTCGTGGTCTGTGGATCTCCTGCCAGGCACGATTATATCATCTTGATATGCCATTGCGCCGGTGCCTGTTAGTAATAAATCCAAGATTTGTTGGAAGTTGCCGGAAGCGGTCTTGACACCTGGTTGCATGCGATTTACTTGGAAGAAACCTACATGAGTGCCGATGTTCATGAAGCGTTTAGCCTCGGCATCTAATTCTATTTGCAGATAAGCCTTAGACAGGTCCAAGATACTGAATATATCTTTGCCCGTCAGGCCAGTGAAGATAGTTTCGGCTGTAGGAAGAGGATAATGAAATGTTTCGAGAGCACGGTTCAATTCGGTCGAGTAGTCAGCGGCAATGCGAATTTTCCCGTTCTTTTTCTTGACGGCAACAATGGGAGAAGCAGATTTAGCGTATTTAATCTGAGTAAGAATGAATTCTTGTCCAAGTCGTCTAATCTCCTTATCAATTGGTGTACGGGCACTGAAAGCTACAGGACCAGCACGGGTAAACGGAATGACTGCATCCTTTTTAAAGTTCAGACAAAAGGTGGTCCGATTGCTTTTTCCAAGCCTAGACAAAAACAAATTTGGAAACTTGAGCTTCACTTTTTCGAGTGTGGATTAATGAGCGTCGGTGATCCCACAGCACATGGCGGAGATTGGTACGTCCCAGAGTTTAAGAGCCTCCATTGTGTCATTGCCGAATAGGTTTAGTCCCTCCGTTGACATATAAACGTTAACGATTCCAGCGGCGTTCTGAATTTCCACCATCGCTGAAAAGACTACTTTGACTTTGACTTCTTGGCCCGAAGCGCTGATCGCAATGTATTCCGTCGGCATTAGCTTGGGTTGACCGATCTTCTTCCAGTTTCCAATGGAGATCATAGTCCAGTCAGCTCCTGTGTTATGTTTCAGCTGGACTGTCGTACCATTGATCTTTGGCTTGACATATTTGCGAGCAAATTTCTTGCACACGATTTCATCGGCCTGTAGATGCTGGAAACGTCGTCTTTCTATGAAGCGTTTGGCGGACTCGCAGAAGCCTGCTTTGTGTCCCTTTGTGTTGCACTTGTTGCAGGTGATGTCCCTGAAGGAGCAGAACTTGACCCAGTGGTGACTGCCACAGAAAGGACATTTGGGAGTTGGCCTCTGTTACGAAATAAAATCCTTTTTGATCGCCATAACCTCTTGGTTGTTTGATTGGTGGATTGCCACTGTTTTATTGACCAAGTCGAGATCTGCCAGACGACAAGCAAGGTCTGCAAGATCGTCGGCAGTGAGTGGTGGAGCTGTATCAAAATGGCTGGAAGCATTCAGCTTCTTTTAAAGTTTGTCTGTCCTTTCCAAGAAATTTTTTCGAATTGCAAAGTGTCGAGGGTCTTTGAGCGCCTGAACGTAGAGCTGAGATTGAAGGTCATCACGGGTGAAAGTAGTGACTTCGATGTCCTTGGCGATCCTATTTATTTGAGAAACCAGGGCCAAGTAACTTTCACCTGGCTGAATTTTGGTTTGCCATGCTTGGAAGCGACGTGAGAATAAGGATTCTTTACGTCTGAAAAGCTGATAGATGGTTTTTTTCAACTCTAGCTCCTGTGGCTTGTTTGGAAGAACGTAGCTCTCAAACTGATAGTATTCATCGGTGGGGAGTTTAAGCGGATGATTGCCGATTTGTCGGCGTCGCTGATGTTCTGGGCCCTTGTCGGAAGCTAGTACTGTTTCCGCGCGTCTGATCCAGCGATCGAAATTTGCTCGCTCCTCCGGGTTGTAAACGAATTTGTCGATTTGATTCGACACGTCCCGGAAGTCAGAAGACATTGGGTGTTGAGACTGCCGCTCCAGACGAATTGAGGCTTGCCAAAGCCTCCAAAAGAGCTTTCTCGCGGCAATCGGATGCGTCGGATTGACGCTTTAGGGTAAAGTTCTAGTATAGCGTCATCGGCCGATTTCTATAAAAACACGGTTTAAAAACTGTTTAATAGAATAAACTCAGAACATTATCAGAACATACTACGAACAAGTTTTTTTACAGAAAAAACTGACTTTAAGCAAAAATATCCAAAGGCAATATTGATACGCGGAGTAATACAATTCAAGGAATGAAAAGTAAGAAAGAGTTAATATGAAAATAAAATATTAAAATACAAATTAAATGTTAAAGGATTCAAAATAATTGTTTAATTATTTAATATGCATCTTAAATTTTAAAAAATCAAAGCGCTGAGCGGAAATTTATCCGTGTCTAGCGGGGTACCCGGTCTTGCCCGTGGTTTTCTATCGTTTTTTTCTCTCGCTCCCGTTTCCTTTCCCGCTCCCGGTCGCTTTCCCGCTCCCGGTCGCTTTCCTGCTTCCGGTCGCTTTCCCGCTCCTGGTCACTTTTCCGCTCTCGATCGCTTTCTCGCTCACGCATGCTCTACTTTTCCTGGTCACTTTCTCGTTCTCCACACGATTCTGGTACCAATCATAACCTCTAAAACTCAGAATTTCAACTCCAAGAAATATGGTGGAAACCGTAATAAAGACAACCAAGTACTTCTACTTTGATATTGTTTTTTCTTGGTTTCCGGCTGATTATTTATTGTTCTTAATGTTTTTTTATTTGTCTTAAGGCATATTGACAAAACTGTAGCATTTAAAGAAACTGTTTTAGATATGGAGCGGGTTACGCAACCCGTACTTCTAAAACAAACTGTTATTTTTCAAGTTTTAATTTTCATAATTTAAATGTTTAATTTTTTTTCCTAAACTGTCTATTTTTATTTTAAATGTGTTTAATTTTTATTTTCTTTATTCCCACTGTTCACTTCTATCGCTATTGACAAATAGATCTTCACCGGGAACTACATAAGCTTCGGCAGCAATTTTTAAATGTTCTAAAGTGATATAATTTCTGTTTTTTTTAAAATTATTTATGTTTTAATTGGTCTTTAGTTTTCTTTTAACTATCATTTACGTTAAAAACCGGTAATTTTTCACCGAAATCGGCCGATGACGCTATACTAGAACTTTACCCGCTTTAGTTCATCTAGCAAGTGTTTAACAATTCGTTGGAATTTTCCATGTCGACTGCGCTACTGTTGTATTTTCGACTAATTGATAAACAACACGATTAGTGAGAACAACGTTTATTGATAACAAGGCTAACAAGCGACCGCTGCGATAATGAAAAGACCCCGAGACCTCGCTCGGCATCGACCACATTCGCGTCCCCAGAACTAACAGACCCAAAACAATAAATAATAGTTTGTAGCTACAACACTAAATAAATAATAAATTAATAACAGTTCGTAGTTACAACAATATTGAACAATTTTAACGAGGAAAAGAGACACAGCTACACGATCGACATTTAACAACCAAAGACGTTACTGTACAAAAGCACGCTTTAATACACAGATAAATAATACACACAGACAAAGATTATACTTACTAGTATTAGATATAAAAATATAACTTTAATAGTCCTCAAAATTAATTATACTATTAAAAAATTTTAACGGAGCTAAGAGAGCACGGCAACACGATCGACACCAAGGATGTTAATGTAATGTACAAATGCACGATGGCCCAATCCCGTAGGCATTTGCAGTTCCCGCCGATTCTGATTATTGTCCATATGCTATTATTAAGGAGTCTATGTATTAATCCAACATATTCCTCTCCACTATACTCAACTCTTTTTGCTACAAACATTTCATCAATGATTAGAATAACTGTCCTTTGATGTTGATTTAACTGAGAAAATCTCATTTTCAAATAGTTTTTGTTGTTTATCCCAGATTCTGTTGAACACTTTGGTAACTTTTTTAGAGTTGACACTGTTGGCAGAATCAGAACATTTTCTTCGTTTAAAAATGCATAAGCTGAAGGACTAATTCAATGCAATAAAAAGCTCATCCTATTAATTTTGAAGAATATTGATGACGTGTTTTTTGACCTTTCACTTAACACAAACAAACACAACTGACAAAACTTAATGGTCTTTATACGCATAGCTACATAGCTATGAGCCATGGACTCCTAAATAAAAGCTATCTTGACACAAACCTGAATGGGTGAGAACCTAATGAGTCTACTACATGAGGCGATTGTGTACAAGCATGTGAATGTAGCATGCATCGACGTATACTAGCTTATAAGCTGTGAGCCGCTTCAGCTCGTTGCTTATTATTTCATTGTCTCGAGCGCGTCGGGTCGTCGGATGGTTTTATTTTGACAAAGATTATATTCTGATTCCAGAGTTAAGATTTTTTGGATTTATTTAGCACTTCAGTTTATTTACTACTACAAACTTTGTCATTGTTAACATTATATTCCGCATTTGGATACAAAACTAGCCACGGTAAACACTTACATTACAAGTCAACGCTGGTATTACTTTTCATCATTTCACTCTTTTCTGCGTGATGAAGTTCATTATGAAAAATGGAACCGTGCCAATCCAAGAATAATATAGAGTGTTAGCTCATTTCAGAAGTTGTTTTCTTCATTTCATTATTCACTATACTATATCATCAAAGATATGAATTCATGAAGACACTCCAACATGAATTTTATCGGCTAAGAAAGTATATTTAAACTCAGCTAAAGAAGAGATTGATTTAACCATTTCAGTTGAAAACACAACATTCACCTGGCAATGTTCTGTCGATCATCTCATGGGGACAAACTGAAGAATAATATAATTGATCCTGTGAACAAAAAACCATCTTCCTCATTTTCTACCAGGGGTATGACTTAAAAAATATTTACAACAATTTTCAGTCAAAAATTCTTGTGTCCAGAATTTTAAAGAAGCCTGCATCATGGTTCCAGAGCAGACTTTAGTGCAGTTCAACCATGAAGCACTTGGCAACAGAAATTTTAGCATCGATTTTTCTTGCTATTCAACACATGTTTAATAATCGTTTACTTCATGACCGCCAGAGACTCAGATCATCATCAACAAGAACAACTGTTTGTGCTGGTTTTGTGATGCTCAGTACTTGACGACAAAAATTTTAGCATCATCTGGCCCAGAGCTTAGAATAACCTTTTGTTTTCTGTTCCATCGGCGCAAAAATTGTAAAGCAAGATGCAAAAAAAGTTCAGACTCGATTTTTTTAGCTATTCGACACACATGTTCTTTTATCATTTACCTATCAGTTTTCTTCATGACTGCCAGAGACTCAGATCATCATCGACAACAACTGTTTGTGCTGGTTTTGTGATGCTCAGCACTTGACGACAGAAATTTTAGCATCATCGGCCAAGAATTTAGAATGATCTTTTGTTTTCTGTTCCATCGAGATCATCTTAAATGAAGTTTATAAGACTAATTAATTATAGGCTTGGTCAACTTCAGTCTGATAATTTATAGTCTTGTTTTGGATAGTTTTATCAAATTTTAGAAGCAACTATTACACTTCAATGCACCAGGTGTTGGAGAGCGATAGAAAGATTCGAGCTGTGTCTGTCCTTAAGTTCTCTAAATTTTTGTTTTATGACAACATTATCTTTAAAGAAGATACAATGTCAACTTTAGTTTCCAAAGAGCAATACAACACAGCAAATTTTATAGTTTAAAAACTTTTCATGGATGGACATTTGTTAGCTGGTGAAGCTCGTATAATATTATATCATGGGCAAAAAACATGGAACGGGAGCATTGATTTACCAACAAAGTCACATCGTTTGCGAGCCTTTCCACATTTTAATCAAAATATAAGTGGAGGAAATGACAAAAAAAGCAAACAAGAATAATAGAGCTAAAGAAGAAAAATAGATAAACTTATAAATTGCACTTGAAAACATTTTAACTTAGATTATTTTGTGTTTTAAAATAAACTATTTGAATGTTAATTGTCAGATAATAAATGTTTTATTTATGTCTTTCAGTTGTTCAAGTGTAAAATAATACAAGTTGTCAAAGTTTTTATAATATGTAGCTCTCTCAAACAGCCAAGCGTAACGCGATACAATCGACCTATGTGGTAGATAACGCCGTGGCAGATTTGTGTCCAGATAGGTTTTATTTAGGAGTCCATGTATGAGCTCAGAGTTGACATCCCAGCTATCATAAAATGCATGGCTTTCGGATGTTCAGTGCTGCAAAATATTCAAATTAGTTTGCCGTCCAGGTTTATATTAAGAAGTCCATGGAAAAGCGGAGCACACGACTAAATTATACGAAATAAACATTTGATCCACTCAGACTGCTATTATACATGTGCGTATCGCATGCATCCTAACTACTGCGTTCACACTATCGCTCACCATAAGCCTCAACGTGCCGATTCCGATTTTGTTTGAGGCTTGGCTAACCTTCCAGTCAGTATATCTAGAATTCCATGGTTCAACGCGAATCTTATTAATATTCATGTAGAGCCTATTTAGGCCAGCCAGCTAGGCAACATTAGGTCATACTCAGCAGGCCACATTGTGTTAACGGAAAGGTTTTTTGCATATATATTTTTTCAACTGTTAATGCCTTTCCAATTTTTTTTATTGTTCTATATTTTACATGTTTGATTATATTTGTTTGCCTTTTATTAAATATTGAGAGTCTCAATTAAATTTTTAAGTTACATATCTCTTGCATCTTTTTTCACCTACTCTTGTATATTTTTGCATTGCCTTTTTGAAATGAAAATATAAATATATACGTTGATGGTGTTATGTCATTGTCAGGTTTAAAGAAACAAGACGAGTTCAGAGATCATATAAAAACAGTAGTCCTGAGGCCGTTAAAAAACTAATATAATGTATATTGAAACATTACTTTACACATATCAAGTTTATAATCAGAAGAGAAACTTTAAAATAAAATATTAAAAAAAAAACTTTTAAAATACCACGTTTTTGTGAACTGAAAAGAAACAAATTTTACTCTAGGCTGTGTGAGAAATGTCTTGATGGAGGCATGCATTAATTATAGACATTCGGATAACAAACAAGCCATAAATTTTTAACACTTGAAACGTGGGGCGCCATTTATATTCAAAAAAGCGTTCCGGTGGAAACAGTTAATAATCTAAAAGACGTAATTTTACAGCCAGCTCAAAAACGCTGTCAAACAATACCACGAGTCGAGTAAAAAGGAACCTTTTAAAACCTTTCACCGGCAAGCCACCACCTTACCTCATGCAGATAACAAAGATTGCAAAGAAGGTCGGCGTTAACGACACCGGTTATCACAGAGAACATTAGGACTGGACTATCTCGAAAAATTTGCCAATTAAGTCCGCCCTCTGCTAAAGAACAAATCGACGTTTTCCGCCAATGGCCCGGAAAACTCTTTGGTAAAACTTGATGATGGTTTTGCGCAAAAATCTTCCGAGTTTGTCGATGACTTTGGTATTTTTTTGCTAACCAGCGCCACAAGGTATGCCGAAGTCACATATTTTATGGAACAAAAGCACGCACTTGCCAACATAGGTGCCAATGGCCAGATAACTCTGGTTACAAGCTAGAGTCGCATAACGCAACAACCACAAGCTCGCTCGAGGCAATTCACCAGGGCGTTCGGTAAACACCTAGGTGCTCCAGCACCCGCGGCAGTTGGGGGCGCCTCACAATTTATTACCACTTTCTGCGTTAAAAAATTTTAATTGATTTTTTTATTGATGCGGACTCTTCTATATCTCTCATTCCATTTTCTTTGGCAAAAGTGCTAACACGTGTATTATCATCTTTTTCGGTTTATTTAAAAGCTGCTGATAAGTATGACATTGCAATGAAAGAGTTTGATTTTATGCTGCCGGTGGGTATTGTGCGTCTTTCTAGAAGCGATTCGGCATCTCCACTGCACTTTATTTTGTAATTAGTGTCGCACAGAGAGATGACAAGAAGATTGAAAAATATAAAGAAAAGATTGAAGCTTTTTTTAACCGCGGATAAGCAGTTGTTGTGGTTTGACACCACTCATCCATATTTTCGACCTTTTGTGCCAGTCACGTGAACATCGCATAGTAATCATGGCGCAAACTGGTGTTAATGGCATGATATAACTGGTGGCTACTTTTAGCCCGACATAAAAAAAACATCAAAGAGTGGGTTCGAAAGTGTGTCAACTGCCAAAGATCAAAAGTGTTCAAGCATAACAAAACGCAGGTGCATCTTATACAGTTTCCAGTTTCCGTAAGGTTCCAGACAATTTACTGAGATATTTTTTGGACCTATGCAGCTTTCGAAAAAATACCCTATCCATCCGAGATGCGATACCTATGACCTACATCAACCGCGCAACTCGTTGGTTTAGGGTATTGCCAGTTTCTAACATTAAGGCTAATGTTTTTCTGATGGCCTGGGTTTTTCGTTTTGGCGTTCCGCTTCATATTGTAACGGACCGATGACGTCAATTTGTGTCCAAACTCATGAGCCATCTTTCTTTGCTGATCGGTTTTCATTGGTTGCGCACGACAGCCTATCACCCTCAATCAAAGGGTATGGCAGAGCAATTTCACCACAAACTAAAATGCTCTAAAAGCTCGGCAAGATGATTGGTTGATTGCATTGCCTCTGTTCAGTTGGCACTGCGTTGTTTATCAATCAAACATGGAATTTCTCCCTTTACAGCTTCCTCAACAAAAAAGTTTGACTATATGAATACTTGTGAAAGTGCCTAATAGTATCAACCAGTGGTGACGCAATAATTGCGCTCTGGTTTGGATAAAGTCCTGCTTAAATATGATACAACATTTTCATTGCCGTCAACAAGTTGACTTAGCACTGCTCCAATTCTTTCATTACTTGCATCTGTGTCTTGTTCAGTTTCTTTTTCAGGAAATGGATATGACAGGACTGGTTTCAAACTTTTTTCCTTCTCTGACATCATCAAGTTTAGTGTGGTCCACTTGCTTTCGTTGCCCGGATCTAAACGTCTGGAACCTACAACCTACAGTTCTTTGTAGATGTCGCAGTTTATCACAATTCATTTATTTCCCAGTTAAATTTTTCCTCTATGATTTTCCGGACTTGATTAACTAGTTTTAATTAGATTATCGACTCTTTTTTTGACTTCTGTTGAACGAAGCTGACAATCAAGAATTAATTTTTCTGTTTTTTTGTTTTCTTGCCTTGTCTTCTTTTGCGCTTTATTATTTTTTATTACATATTTTTATCTACTTGCAACTTCTGTTTGTGGCTTTCTCTTTACGCAAATCTAGAAAATAAAATTTAACTAGCTTTTTGACTAGCTAGGAAGCTTAAACCTACAGCATAGCTTTATATTGGAGTTCAATTGATTCATGACGTCACGATTTATTTATTTATGTTTTTTTATTTATTTACAACGCCGGATTAACCAATAGGCTGATAAGGCTCTGGCCTTAGGCCCTGGAAAATATCAGTCCTAAAAATTTCGGCCCTGAATTTATTGGCCCTAAAAATATTGGCCCTGAAAAATATCAGCTCTGAAAAATATCGGCTCTCAATGATGAAGTTATAGCTATTATCTGTCTATATATTGTTATTCGCGTTTTATAACTAAAAAACTTAATTTGAATATTTTTAGTTGTTTATAAATCGAGTGCATTGAAATAAAAGTGTGTGTTGAAAAACTCGTTTTTTCCTTTACTCGTTTGTCTTGGTTTCTCTTGCGCTTCTTTGTTTTCTTCCATTCTGTGTTGACCATTTTCAAGAAGTTTGTGATGTCTTTATCCAGATTAAATTTAAACTCGTCTGTATCAGAACCAGCACAATTACTTTTCAATGTCATTCAGAGGCGGTCCACGAGCTCAGACTTTTTTCCGTTATTCCGTTATCACCCTGCTAGTTTAAATTATAAAATTAATTGTTGTAACACTCTCTAATTTGCTATCATACAGCGACATTGTAATTATTAAATAAATAAATAAATAGCTACAACGTTAATCGTGCATAATAGTTGATTTGCTCAGATTTTCTGTTAATTTATATTCAAATTTAAATTTATTCAAAGTTTTTTGTGATGGATCTTTTGCGAAACAATCTACAATTTGAAGAAAAACCAAATTCTTTATTTTTCCATTAGTATTATTTTGTTTGTTGTTTTTTTGCATTCCTCAAGTCTTGTGCAGTTTTTTCTAGCTCTATGTCAGTGTCATATTCAAGTTCAGCCAGTTTGATCAATTTTCTGTATTCCTCTCTGCGTATACAAAAGAAAAGTGGTAGACAAACATTTTCATAATTAGCTAATTAATAGGTTATTTTTAAAAATCAACTACAGTAGAACATCCCACCAATCGAATATGTTGCATCAATCAATCATAATAGACCAAATGACATCATTGCTCACCCGGAGAGAGAGACAAGAAATAAGTATCCACCAACTGCTATCCATATGCCAGTTAAGATAAGGAAGCAAGAGATAACCATTGAAGCTAACCAATGCGGGTTTTCCATAAAGCTCAGCACTAAATAATGAAATGAATTATCACTAGATGTGTGCATTGTTGGTCCAAATTTGGGGGGCAGAATTGTCTAAAACCCGCATTATATCACTAAGTGTGTTAATAAAGCAGAACAAAGAACGGTTTTTCTATTAAAACAGAATACATTTTAAGCAATTTTTTTGCACTTGGAAGCTTTTTAAAAACATGGTAGAAAAGTCACGTTTGTGCGCGTTCTATAAAAGTCGAAGCACAAAGCGTCCGTCTTGATTTTCAATAAAACTAAAAATGTGAATTTTATTTTTAACTTCAAATTTTAATTCTCTTCACTTATTTTATTAGTAGTTAACTAGAACCACTCACTTTTATTGCATCTCTTTCCTTTCCAGCCGTATTGACAAATATCTCGATCGACACAACTTCCATATTCAAAATCACACTGACCCGTGACACACATACAAATTTGCTCACATTTTTGCCCCCATTTGTTTATTGGACACACTGTAGTTTTAAATAAAATGTTTGTTAGCAATAAATAAATGGTGGTAGAGTTCATAATTACCTGTATAAACAGTGACCATTCCGCTACCACCGCAGCGATGAACAGAAGTATTCGATTCGCCTGCACATTGAGAGTTGCAGTTTGAATGCCAAACTGCCCCGAATTGATTGAACAGCAGACAATTTGCACAATAGCAGGCATTTCCACCCTGAATTGTAACCCAACAAACAACATGTAGGTAATTCTACAGAAATAACTGCAAAACCTCTCCACTCGTTTATTTATCAAACTCACCTCAATTCCAGCAAACCCATAGTTTCTGCCCCTACAAAAGGCTACGCACCAATCAATACTCATGTGATTGCGATCCAAATGACTGCGAAGATCAACATTCATTGACACATCGAGAAGGTTTCTATAGCAGCCGATGAGATGGGTAGTTAAGTTGACGGCCCAGGATTTTTCGACAACTAGTATACATTTTGCAAATTATTGTTTATTCAGATCATTAATCTAAATTAACTTAAATGTTTATACACGCATTCAAATAACAATCAACCTGTCGCTAAGTAAAATAATCAACCGAACAGCAAAACATTTCAGTACCGATAGCTTTAACTAATGCTAACCACTGTAACTTTAACCCCTTAGCCAGAGTTTAAAAGTATGGGAGGTGGGGTAACGTAGGCAGTCGCACAAAAAATCAAACAACAAAAAAATTAAAAAAAATTATATTTTTTTAAAAGACTATAGCAACTAAAAACTAAACCTACAAAAATTTTTGATCTACGTTTTATAAGAATGAAGTTATATCGAATTGAAGTTAACGCATCGAGACCGCAGATGTAAGCCTAAACGAGCTTTCAAAAGTGTGACCCACGCTTTTTGCTTCACAGCGCGGTAGCCTATTTTAAATGTTAGAGCCTGAGTTTGCGTATATCCGATATTGTCTCATATTAACGTTGTATTACTTGTTTTACATTTGTATTTATAAAATAACAATAACAATATGTAGGGGAGACCTGGCACCCTTGATAGCAAGGCACCCTTGATGCTATAACGTTTTTTCATTACTTACTTATTAAATCGAATCAAGCACGGCGCCAGTCTATTGAAAATATAAATTCTTCCCTTCTCCTGTTTTTTTTTTTCAATTTTGGAGTTGTGGTTTCGATTTTATCGATATAATTCACTTTTTAAGGTAAAAAGTAATTTGTTCACTGTTTTTATGAATGCTCTAGCAAACAAAAATAATGCAATCTTTGTGTTGCTTTATATACCATTTTGAAGGGAATTCATTCTTGTTTACACCGTTAGTTTTTCAGCTACAAGGATGCCTCAACTATTTAAATTTCATTTAATTTTTGAAAATAGTGATGTCGGCACCCTTGATAGCACCTTGCGCTGGCACCTTTGATACTAGTATCAAAGGTCCCTTGAATGTTTTATCAAGGTTACCACCAAAAGCAAAATGATATAATTTTTGTTTTTTTTATTTTGGCTAGTTGAGTTCTGGCTAGCCACCATAGTATTTTTTTTAGTAATTTAGTGAGTTATTGATTAATTTGTGTATTTATCGTATGTATTTCAGTCGTCTTTTTATGCAGCAGAATTACAAAAAAACAACAGACAGACCATCACGAGGTCAAGTTCCTGAAATCGAAATGAAAGCTGCAGTTGAAACTGTATTGCAGGGTTGTACAATATATAGTGTTGCTAAAGAGACCGGCGTTAATGAGATGAGGCAGATTCGAATAAGCGGTGCCGTCCGAACTACGTGACCAAGCAGAAATTCACAAATTAAAAAGAAAAATTGTTGTCTGAATATCTTGTACGTGCAGCAAAACTTCACTATGGCTTATTGAAAAAAACTACTAAAAATTAGCTTATGAATTTGGTATTTCACTTTCGAAAAATGTTCCAAAATCGTGGCATAGCACGAAGTCTGCTGGATCAAATTGGCTTCAAGGATATATGTCCAGGAGGAAAGAATTGTCACTACAAAGCCCAGAGGCCACCAGCTTAGCACGAGCAACGTCTTCAATCGTCATATAGTAAATAAATGTTTTGATAATCTGCGAGAAGTGCGGACTCGACATGCATATGCACCACAGAACAACTACACTTGATGAAACAGGCCTAACAATTTTTCAGAAACTGGTTAAAATAATAGCTTGAGGTGATGACTTCCAGACATTTGCGACAGAGATAGGTGTTCCTAGCAAAAAGAGAAAAGTTGCTTCTTCAATTTAGAAAAAACACTGCCAATAACATTTATTTTAAATTTAGTATAAAAGGTGCCAACATAGTATCAAGGGTGAAAGTGCTGAGTATCAAAGCTGCCGAGACACAGGCACCCTTGATACTATTTTGAAATTTTTTTGTTTCAAATATAACTTTTTTACCATATATTTTTGAAATAAATTTTTTACAAAGTTACATTGGATATTTGAATTTCTATTAAATTCACTTAAAAAATTCCAACAGTTTCGTAAAATTAAGAAAAATCGAAATTTAGTATCAAGGGTGCCAGGTTTTCCCTAATATTGAAGAAAACAAATATAAAAAATTTATTTATATCCCAAAGAATAAATCCCCATTGATAACGTCTGCTATCAGACTCTCGGTCGGTTAATCGAAATCCTCCGCGTCATCCTCTGTAGTGCTCCAGTAGGTAAAGAAATCATAGGATTTAGTAAGTGATATTAATTAAGTATTAATAACAAAGTAATGTATAGCAATAGATGTATCGTTTATCTCAGCGAAAATTAGTCATTACGCCCATTACAGAAAAGACACCAAAAGCGAATTTAAGAATGTGGAGCCCATAGGCTAAAGTTTTGATGGCGCCCCCAGCGCCCTTTCCCCGGGCCCCAAGTAACTGATTGTTTTCCCGGACCCCGGTTCATGCAAAATTGGATACACAAATTTATTTGACCAGTTATAGTTGAATAGCCTATAAATATAATTATGCTATGTAATTAACTACTTAAGAGTTCTGTTCATGTTTTCCATAATATTTCATTAATGATAATTCCATATGTGGTATAGCAATTACAAACATAATTATTATTGACCAAACATATAAACATATTTGATTTTTTTTATAATATTTTATAGCCCTTTATACCAGGTGTTTTAAGACTAAAATGGCTGTATGTTGGAAGCACATAGGTACTTCCTGTCGTAGATCATATTTGATTCTTTTAACTGCCTCTCCTTTTTTTATTAAGGCCTGGAATTGGCTTGCAAAGCAAGAAGGTGTCAAACATGTTTGATTTCAGGCAAAAATACTGTTGTAGAACATTGGTGAAGAACTCTGGAACGTTGTGCCTTTGAAGTGTCTTTTAGAGCAATTGATGGCAAACAGCCCCATACGCGCTGGCTAAATCAAGCCAGACCACATGCAGGCTGAGTTTGTTTTGTTTTGCTGTTTTGATCGCCTCTCAATTCATAGATGAGTTCTCGATACATCCCGGTACTCCGGGGACTCCTTCTTTCTGCACGGATCTGTCGATATACTCAGTTCGAATTGCAAAATCCGTGAGTCTCTTGGCCAGAACTGCGAAAGATATTTTCTCCTCTACTTTTAAAAGTGAGATTGGTCGGAATTGGTTGATATTGACCGCCTTTTTCCATTCCCTATCTACGCATCTAGATCGCTATGCATTCCTTAAGCGGTTGTAGAGCAAGTTTTTGCACGCCCGGACATTTCTTGTATAACAATTATGGAATGCCGTTGGAACCTGAGGCAGATTTGTTCTTCGTCTAATTCAGAAACTGAGACATTTCATTCATCTTTATTTCTCCAATGTCAAAAGCCACTTCCGGTAACTTTACTTTGAGAAAATCCCGGCAGCTCTGAATCGCCAAGAGGGTCCTTGAACGCCAAACGGAAGTGATCATCTAATTCTTTTTGGTGCTCGAAAAGTGTCAGAATTTGGTGGATGCAGCAAACTTTTTCCGAAACAAAATGGATTTTAAATTTATTTGCATCTGGTTTTTTTTGCCCACTTTCCTTTTTCGGAGTCTGAAAGCCCGGAGCCAATTTTTTAAATCCCGCCACAGTTCAGATAGACCGACTTTTTTGAACCCCTCTGCGACTCTCCATTGTCGTCTGAGTTTCTTTCGCTCCTTCTTTAATTTTTCAATTTCTCTCTTTCGTCTGGATACCACTGCATGGGTGTGAACCGGGTTTTTTGGACTATAATAAATAAATCAAAACATTTTTGTAGATAATTTCTGAGAAGATTTTCATATCGAGTTGTGGATTATCCTTCAGTTAGGTTTTCAGTAATCTCGTCAACTCCAAGTCTAATGTTGACCAAGCTGAAGTGTCAATTGCTTTCGGAAATTTAATTTTTGCCTTGGGTCCGGAATTTTTATCTGCTTCTGAATTGGAGACCTTGTTGGGCCTGTGGTTTGCTTCTGGCCTGGCGTAGTCAGACGCGTTACCTGCTTCCATGGTTGATGCAAAGCGTTGATTGATAGCAGTTTGGCAGCCCATTTTAGTTTTATAAGCATTCATTACGCAAATTGACTTAAATCTTCCACAAACCCATTTCGTTCCTCCGTGGAAAGACATCTGTAGAGTACAGATGGGTTCTGGAACTTTTTGAGCCGACGAAACTGAGCCACCACTAAATGATAATGGGCAGAAAACAGAAGCGAGCGGGAAGGCATCCCATTTTTGTTCTGTAGATTCTTGTTCCTCGGATTGTCTTAAATCCTTTTCCACATAAACACATTACGGGCAAACCCCCATCAGGATTCCTTGGAAAAACCGGTTTGTTATCCTGTAGTCCATTGATGAGCTCATCATACTCCCCCCTTTCTCTAAGAGCTCAAGGGTATGTATGTATGCATGTATATTCTCCGATTACCATTTGCAGCTCTGAAAAAACTTTGAGACGCTAAACACGATTTATTAAACCACTTTAACGATGAAATGTTTAAATCAGAAATTATTAGCCGTGAACATTTGGGGGTTAACAAACAAAATACGTCTTTAAAACGCGCTGCTTGAACCTTTAAAGCCAGAAACCAACCTTAGAAATAAACCTAAGAAATTGTAATAATAATTTTTGTTTGAGAACGTTGTTTTAAATATTTTTCACAGTGCATTTTTGTTTAATTTTTCGTCGAAAAAAGTTACACGCTTCGCGCGCGAAGCGTGCGTTAAGTTGATAATGTTGTTTTTAAATATGTTTATCTGTTCATTTTTGTTTATTAAATATTTATAAAAAAAAATTTGTGACTTCTTCAACTAAGCCTCATCGACCGATTGCTGCGTTTCATCTCCGTTCAACCAAAATATTGTTTCTTTGTGTAGGTGGTTTTTGTCAATATCAGCCATTAAAGATTGTTTTTATTAATCTCAAGCATTCAAAGAGAAGGCTAGTCCAAAAACGGGCTTAAGTGCAAAATCATCTGTGGAGAGAACTCCGCAATGTTGTTTTTGAGCCTCGGGTGCAAATCGAGCGCCACAAAAATTTGCCGGTTTCTCTCTACCGGAAACAATTTACGGTTAGCTCTACGTTTGCCTGGAATTTTAACAAATTTCAGAAACAAATGCTGGATAAAGTCAAAGTAAAATTTAAAAACTACAATTGCTTTTTGCATGGGTGGTCATGTCGGGGGAGTAAATGTGTCCAGTAAAAACCAATGGAGCCGCATAAACACGCTTCGCGCGCAAAGCGTGCGTAAAGTACTGGATTTGTTAAGCAACTGAATATGATGATGCATTCTAATTAAGTTTCAAAACTTTCTGAAAAAATAATTAAAAATGAAAAATAATAATTATTTATGTTTTTAAACAAAAACACATCAAACACAGTTAAATATATTGTTACGATATCGCCTAATTGTAACGGGGTTATCTGGAATTGTTTTGTAGTTTATTGAAAAATAAAAAAATAAAGCCTTGATATGTCTTTTTTTACTCTTAAAGAACCTCTTGATTTTTTTGTTTTCCTCGTGTCACACCTGATCTGTGCAGTCGGTACGGCCGTCATCTGCCACAAGTTTTGAGACACAGCTGGTAAACTCCAGTTCAAACTGGGTTTTGCCGCAGCAACCAATATCATTTTCTTTACTAGCAACACGCTGACCCAGAATTGTGTCCATCACTGCCTCAGCCGTCTCTGCGACCCAACTCTCAACAGTCTTACCATTTAGACCACGCTCAGGCAAATTACTACCAGAAGATCCCCGCTTTCCTCCATTTGCTTGCTGTTCATTTTATCTCAATGATGTTCTCGACTTGGCAACCAGTCTGTTCTTGTTTGATCAGGTTATCGACTCTTTTCTGTTATTTCTGTTGTGTGAATCTGACCTACAAGATTTAATTCCTATATTCCTTGTTGTGCTGCTATGTTCTCTTTTTGCGCCGCTCTGTTTTCTTCTTGAGTCGCTGTTTTCTTCTTGAACCGCTCTGCTTTCTTTTGTCATCTTATTCAGAGCCTTTGTCAATTTCTCACTTGTTACAAACTCATAATCTTTTGGGTCAAACCCATTGTTTTCCAATGACATCCGGAGGCGGTCCACGAGCTTGGGCTGTACTCACTTATTGCTCAGGCTCCGTTTTCTTAACTCCCGCTTCAAATCAGCAATGGAAAGATCTTTAAGTAACTGCAAAATTATTTTATTTTAGATCCTTCTTTTTACATCAATTGCTATAATATTGTCTAATTGCAACGGGGCTATCTGGAATGGTTTTGTAGTTTATTAAAAAATAAAGAAATAAAGCTTTGAGATGTCTTTTTCTACTCTTAAAATACCGTCTTGATTTTGTGAAGTCGACACGCGGTAATTGATAATAAAAACAGCAATAAAAGTATTCCAATAAGTTTACATTTATAAATTCAAAAAATGTCATTTTAATTGATTCAAATAAAAAACTGGCATATAAGGGATTATTGAAAAAATCCTTGTTTGTAAGGCCTAATTTTAAATTTCTTTACTATTTGAAAATATCTGATGACAGGGAGATAGTTTATCTGACTTATTTCCTTTATATGCTTTTATTAACGTTCACCAGTCGAGATGTCCGCGAATGTCCTAGGATGTACGCAGTGATGATAACAAAAACTTTCAAAGCCATAGTCTTTGGTTAGAACGTCTCCCTAATTTAAATGTTCTTCTTAAAGAATTAGTTTATATTTTTTAAAATAATTAATAAATTATGTAGACAGAATGGTTTAGTAAAAAGATCCATCAACATAAATACATGCAAAAAGTAGTCATAGAGCCTTGCATTGTTTATTATAATTTTCACTTACTTTTTGATGAGGGTTGACTTATGTTGGTTAATTTTGTTTGCTGACTTTTTTAAGCATTATATTTTATTTTGTTTTTTTAATGGTTTAACAAGATTAAATTACAGGATACTATGGTTAAGTGTACAGATTTTGATACAAAAGTGGCTATGCGTCAAAAGTCGAAGATGAGTTTGAGACAATACTATAAAAATGTTTGTATCATTAAAAACACTTGAAGCTATGTTATTTGCACTTAAAAAGTGATTATGTTGAAGAGCATCAAAAAAGTAATGCACAGCAAAGAATATCATTAAGCGACAAATTGACGAAAAAACGCTTGAAGGTTGGTGCTATTTTTTTATTGTTTCTGAATACTTCAAGCTACCTGTCAACCGCAGCCAGCCAATTTTGATCCACATTAACCTATTAAAACCAACATGACAAAATGTCGCTATGAATAAAAAGCAATAAAATTGGATAAAGTCATTAAAGGCCATCTAAATATACTCACGACAAAAACAACAACAAATTCAGCATTGCGAGCAATTGAAAAAAACCCGGGCTTTCCCAAGAATCTTGCTTCACATCAGTCATTTCTTGCACTCAATTACAAAAACCAAAATTACGTTTTTCTATGTAGTTGGCAGTTTGATTCCATAATGTCATGTTTAGGATGGCAACTGGCAACATCAACTTTCTGGTGCTAACTATTAAATATCGACAAAGCAAGCTTTTGAGAATAACAGAAAATTCTATCATCGTCTCTTCAAATTTTTTAGAATTTCCTTGGCAGAAATCGACTGCATTTTACTGACCGAAATTTTCCGTCAATTAGTAATACAAAGCTTGATGAAGGCTAATGAAATTATTTAGGATCCGCAATTTAAGCCATTTTCATCAGCTAGCGATGCAAACTTTTTTTTGTGTTACAAGATCCATTATAAGAACCAGAAAAAATGTAATGATTGCAAAACATCCTTTATTTTTTAAAATTTGCTTACTAATGTATAAAATTTTAAATTGCTCTTCTTTACTCTACCTCACTAACTTAATAAAAATCCCTTCTAAGTCTGGTCTTAGATCTTCTCTCTTAGCCACTTTCCTATCTTTTCTGTTAGGCATTCTTTTGCTAAACGCTTTTTTTTCCTACTCTGGTTCCTTTCTCTGGAATTCTCTTCCTACTTTTCTTAGTTTACTAAATCTACTTTTCTCACTGTTTTCCGTCGGGGGTTTAAAACTTATCTGTTTAATAAGTTCGTGTCCGAGCGCTAATGTACGCCAAGGAAATAGCGCTATAGAATTTTAATGGATTGATTCATTGATTTGTTATAAAAAACAAACCAGAATCAATAGATCTTAACAATCTACTACACTACCTGGCAACAATCTTAGCCACACTTTAACTTTAGGCTGATAATTGATTGCTGGAAACTGTTTAAAAAATTAAAGTCAATTTCATTATTGATGAAGCAACTTCTCAGTAGCACATGTTAAAAAATCTTGTTTGGAAAAATTATGGAGCTGCATTCCAGCATTTGGTCACCTGTTTATCGACGTGAATGCAGTGATGGGGAAAAGTTAACTGAAAAGTTACTAACTAATAGCTTAACTACCTTTTTACAACGCTTATATTAACTTGCAACGTTGTTTGCTGTTTGTTTGTTTGTTATTTCAGCGCAAATGCGGTTTTTGAAAAAACCGCGTCTTGTCTGATCAACGAAGTTAGGCAACGTCTTGATCGCTTTGTATTACGATTGGCTCCATTAAATTCATTAATCCGCTTTTAGATTACAAAAATGTAAACACTAAAAAATGAAAAATAATAAAAAATATAGATAATATTTAGATTTATAAAAAAAAATAAACACTTAGAAATAAAAAATAACATAAGGTATAGAAAATATTTTTTTTCAAAACAACGCTTGTATACTAATGTAATAAAAGGTTAAAAATAATATTAAAATGTCCATATTACCATTTTTTCAAGTAAACTTTTTGTTTTGAATATAAGAGAGTTGGGCGTTATCTATATAATATCTTATCTATAACCTACTATCGCCCAGCTCTTTAATCTTCCAAACAAAACGTTCAGTTCAACAAATGTTTATATGGACACTTTAATACTACTTTTAACCTTTTAGTAAATTAGTATACAAGCGTCTTTTAAAAAAAAAATTTTATACCCTATATTATTTTAGTTAAAAGCAAAGTTTAACTAAATCAAAAAAGTTTAGTTAAAGTGATAGTTTAACTACTATTTTTAGTTGCTAACTAAAAATTTTAACTAAAAAAATCCTAATAAAATTTTATGTTTATCAGTTCTTGAGTTTATACCTTATTATGTTTTGTTTACAATCATTTCTTTTTCAATTTTTGAACCTTGCTGTGTTGTAGTTAAGAGAAACGTACATAAGTACATAGACTAGTAATAAGTAAAAAATGGGAATCGTAGTGCATAGTAAAAACGTGTTTTGAGGAAATCATGCTTAAATATGACAGACATTTTGCAAGATGCCGAATTTGTCCTAATAAGCGTGTCTGCGCAATGTTTCAAGTAGTTCTAGTTTTATTACATACAAAGGTTAGATTTGCTTTGTAGTTCTGTTTATTTTAATTGCCATAGAAATTATTATTAACTGAAAAATAGTTAGTCCCACATTTATCATTTCTGAAATTAGCAAAACAAACATATTCAAAATGGCTTACTAGTCTCATAAATGATTAAAGTTATTAAATGATTTGTTTTACTGACATTCAATGTGTGTAAATTTAGAATACCTATCACCAGTACAAAATAGGCAAAACTGTTAATAAAAAAACCGCTATAAAAAAACCATGAGGAAAGTAAGCACCTGCGTTTGACGGTTTTGTGCGCATTCGAATAAAATAAAATCGAATAAAAAAATTATTTGCACCATCGAACAATTGAGAATAGCGCACAAAAAAATTAATTATTTGAATGCCCATTTTTCAAATGAATGCGCACAATTTGTGCGCACTGCGAATAATTTCAAATAAATAGCAAACAATGCGCATATGTGCGCAAGTGTTTCCATTATTTGCAATTGTTTGCAATTATTTGAAAAATTGTTTGCGATTATTTGATGTGAATGGAAAATTTTATACCGAAATTTTTTAAGCGTCTGGTGTTCGATTCAACCATCTACAATCTTTAACATATCTCGGCTTGGTTTGCGCCGCAACAATGGCTCTCGCGCCGGCAAAAACAAGCAAAGAAACATCAAAATAATAAAGACGAAGCGCTTAAATTACAATCAGCCGCGCACACCTTTCCATACTCACAATCTAAACAATTGCACACACCAAGTTGTGGACCAAACATACCAATTCAATCCTATCACAACAACAATTCGCGATCGCATCGCTCACTGGGTTACTACATGCAATGCTGCCAGAGACCGCCTACTCATTCGACCACGCTTTCAGCGCCACGGTTGCCATAGTTCTAGGCAAATCGTCGGAGCAATATATAACATTCGTTCTCTAAGTAAATGTTTGGAGGCCGTCAAGCTGCTTGCAAAAGACGAAGGAATCAACATTTTATGTCTGACTGAGATTCATCTCGAGTCCGACGCAGTCGACCTCCGCTGCTTGCGGGCGGATGCTTTCAACATTCTTAAACGCGCTCGTCCTCCGGTGCCCGGCTCGAATGTCAAGACTGTGAGTCTACATAACAACGGCGGTGTCGCAATTATTGCATCATCCTCAATTCGCCTCACAAAGCTCAAGTGCAGCGATCCACATTAGTTCGAGCGTCTGTGTGCTCGGATCACTTCAGGCGGGTCATCATGTGTCGTTCTTCTGATCTACCGTCCGGGGTCCGTCCCAGCCCCATCGGCGTTTTTGATGAAATGTCGGCCATGCTAGAAATTCTTGGTACATCATCCGGTCCGCTGATCGTGACCGGTGACATAAATATCCGCCTCGACCGATCCACCTACCCCAGGGCTCTGCGGTTCCGTGAACTCATCGAGTCTTTCGTTCACGTCAATCGTATCAACCAGCCAACACACGACCGCGGCGGCTTTCTTGACGTGACTAGCATCATCGACACCGGCCTGTCCGACCATCTTCTCATCAAGTGATCGACTCACCTTCAAGTCATGCCGCCTTTCTACTCAACCTCTACTCGACGCCTCTGGGATCACCTCAGAGTCTATCGATTTCGCGCGGCCCTCGAGGAGTCGGCTCTGTGTGATGTCGCACATCTCGGCTCACTTGATGTTGATGGGTTGGGTTATCTCTATGG
This sequence comes from Erpobdella octoculata, assembly GCA_963978895.1. Taxonomy (NCBI): domain Eukaryota; kingdom Metazoa; phylum Annelida; class Clitellata; order Hirudinida; family Erpobdellidae; genus Erpobdella; species Erpobdella octoculata. The sequence goes on along the minus strand of OZ022238.1, from coordinate 22,154,037 downwards.
CGACGTCATCACCGGCGTGCTGGATCGGTTGATTTCTGTCAGAACTGTCACAATTCGTAAACAACCATCGGACCCATGTCGTCAGGAGAAACGAGTCACCCGACGACTTTTCAGACAGTTCAACCATAGTGCAACTACTGAAAATCGAGCAGTCAACCGTACCCTGTGGCTTAGTCAGACTCGCAAGTATCGTCATTTACTCAACAATAAACGCAACAGTTTCTGGCTCAATGAAATCAACTCCATTATGTCGGCACCTCGAAAGCTATGGCGGACCGTCGACAAGATTCTCGGTCGCCGTTGCACGCCGACAACGACTCAGTACATGCAGACAGGTTCCACGAGTTCTTCAACAGAAAGGTTTCTGACATCAGGACGGCTACCACTGGTGCAGAGGCTCCGGCGTTCTCTACTACATTGCAGAGGCTTGCAACGTTTTTTTCCGTCACTTTCTGCGACGTTATCGCTGCTGAAAACCGTGCTCCTAATAAACAGTCTACTGTCGATCCTATTCCTACGTGGCTTTTGAAAAAATGCGCACCTACTATTGCACCTTTCATCACAACCCTCTTCAACAACTCTCTAGCTAATGGCACTCTGCCTTCAGATTTCAAATCAGCCGTTATCACCCCTCTCCTAAAGAACCCAGCTTTCGATCCATCCGACGTTTTACATTATAGACCAATTTCAACATGCCTGTACTTTCCAAGATTTTAGAAAGAATGGTTGGTTGACAATTTGTTGGCTACATCGAGTGTAGCGAACTCTTCCCAGAGTTTCAATCAGCATACCGTAAGTTGTACTCCACGGAAACTGCCCTGACGCTGGTGTTATCCGACATCCTCTCTGATATTGATGGCGGCGGTCTCGCACTACTATCATTGCTCGATATGTCTGCTGCCTTTGACACGGTCGATCATAAAATTTTACTTCAACGGTTAAATACTTCTTTTGGTGTTACATCCACGGCGCTGGATTGGTTTGCGTCGTACCTTTTGGACAGGCGACAACAGGTGCGGCACTCCGGTTGTGTGTCCACTACCACATCACTTACCTGTGGGGTTCCGCAAGGCTCCGTCCTTGGCCCTATCCTCTTCATACTGTACTCTGCCGACATTACCAAGATCATTCAGAAATACAATTTTCTCCATCATCTGTACGCCGACGATTCACAGATATATGGTTTCTGTCAACCATCTGCCGCCAGCAACACGCGCCTCCGCAGTGCGTTGACGGAATGTATCACTGAGGTTGAGGACTGGATGAAGTCTAATTGGCTACAATTTAATCGATCCAAGACAGAGTTAATCTGGTTTTCCTCTTGTCGATGGATAAATAAATTTGACGACTCTCTCTTCGACGTCGGTGGCGACCTTATAAAACCAGCTGGCATAGTCCGCAACTTTGGCCTTCTACTCGATAATGGTCTAACACTAGTCCCGCACGTCACCAAGGTTGCGCGAACCTGCTTTGGAGCGCTTCGACGGCTTCGATCGTTGCTTCTAGCTGTCAGGCGTCTACTGGTTCAGTCTTTCGTCATCTCGCACATAGACTACTGCAATGCTGCTTTCGCTGGACTGCCTCAGCACCAGATCTCTCGGCTCCGAGCCGTCATCAACGGAGCGGCAAGACTCATATATTCCGTCGGTAGATACAAGCACATCACACCAGTTCTGCGTGACGATCTGCATATATTGAAAATAAACGAACGCATCCAGTTTAAGCTTTGTCTTCTCGTTTTCAAATGCCTTCATAACCTTGTACCGCAATATCTATGCAAACAGATCAATCTCCTCTCAGACGACCCAAATCGGCAACGGCTTCGATCATCCAGTTCACTCGACGTCTTTGTCCCACGCACCCGCGCTCATGCCGGTGATGGCGCATTCTGCGTTGCTGAAACTTCTTCCTGGAACTCTCATTCGTTTTCAGTTCAAAGCGCGAAAACACTTTCCATCTTCAAAAAACTTCTAAAAACTCACTTGTTTCATCGTTCATTCGTTACATAGTTTTGTGATGCGCCCCTCAAGCTGCTTTACTGCTTTAGCTGTATTACTTCTTTATTTTTTTATTATATTTTATTATTTTTTATTAATTTTTATTTTTTTAATTATTTTTATTTTTTTACTAGTGGGGTTACCCGGCGTTGATCGGGGTTTTCAGAGGTTTTTTATCATTTTTCTCTTGCTTCCGTTACCTTCCCCGCTTGCTCTCCCTTTTCCGTTCCCGCTTGCTCTCCCGTTTCCGTTCCCGCTCGCGCTCATTTTTTCTTTTCCACTCTTTCATAACTTATTTTAGCACATAAAACGTAAAATAGATTTGGTAAAAGTTGCTTCAAGCCTTCAAAAGTTGTTATGTAAACAAAATTTGAATTTTATTACGCAATTACCTTCGGTGGTCGTACATCGGAACTTTTTGCCTGGAAAGTTAAGAAGGGGGAAAAAGTTAAGAAGGTTTGGACTTTTTCTCCGATCCCCCAAAAAACCTTCCGGCCAAAAGTGCCTATACATGATTATTGCATAAGTTTTCGAAGCACTGTTTACAATTGCGTAACAGGCATTACTTGCTAATGGACTTCTTAATATTAAGAAGTCCACGACTTGCTTCTCAGTCTTGCATAATGTGACCGATTGCGCGTTATTACAAATTATTAAGAGATAGATGGGGCGGGAAAGCGACCGGAATCGGGAAAGTGACCGGGAGCGGGAAAGCGACCGAGAGTGGGAGAGCAAGCGGGAACGGGAAAGCGACTGGGAGCGGGAGAGAAAACGGGGAATTAAACGGGAGCTAGAAAAAAACGATAAAAAAGATGGCCAATTAAACAATATACTGATTTTCTGTCCTAAACCAATTTCTGCTTACAAGTTATTATGTTATTATATACTGTCGTCTATTTAAAAATAAAAATGTAATATGCAGTTTTGTTGGAAATAAAATTTCAAACAATTTTACTTATTGATCATATTATTAAATAATCTAGAAACAAAATGTCAAGCATGATCTTTAATCATGTTATTAGTTAATTGAAAGAACCAAAATCGCCGAGATCAGTATAAACAAGTAAATTAAAAACGAATTTTTAAAACCAATGCTCTTATATGTAATTAAAACACAAATTTTGCAATCAATTTTTTGCAAACACATATACATAAATTCCTAGATAAAAAAATATAATAAACACACACACGTACACATATACATAAATATATATAAATTAATTTAAATTAACTAAATTAATTGACTTATTGTAAAACTAATAATTGAATATTGCATTGTCTTCTATTTTGAGCATGTATGCAAAATTTGAAAAAAATCTATCATCAGGAAGTGACTCAAAAATTGATTGCAAGATTTGAAACAGACAGAGAAACAGACAGACAGAGAAACAGACAGACAGAGAAACAGACAGACAGAGAAACAGAGACGACGAGTTAATAAAAGCATTGGTAAAAAACAAATAAGTTAAGAAATAGTTGAACAAAGTTTAACTTTTTTTTTAGCTTGGTTATAAACTTTTTTAAATTAGTTGCAACTAAAAGTTTAACTAAGGTTTTTTAGTTAAAAGTTATTAAAAGTTTGACTAAAAAAATAAGTCTGTGCTTATCTCTGCGTGAATGATCAATTTTTAGCTGTATTTCAAAAAACTTCTTCAAGAACCTAAACAGGACCAACTCACAGACAACACAATCTACTACTAAAAAACAACACGTAGCTTATTAAAATACTAAAGAACTCAATTCAGCCATAATTTAGCTCGTGCCCGGTCAATGTCAACATGGCCGCCCTCCACGTGTGCATATCAAAGATCATACAATATATTGCCTAGATATATATATAATATGAGATACGTCACATTTCCCTTGTCAAAAAAAAAATTAAATACAATAAAACAAAACGAGTTAGTCCTTGTTCACATATCGAAGCGGCTTCTTGATGATTCGCCCATATCTCGTTGTGATGGGCTGTTCAGGATGGCTTTCCACAGTACCTCCTGGTGGGATCTCTCTGTTGGAAGTTTCTTGCTGATGATGAAGAGGAAGACTGGTTGATGTATGACCATCTGCATGCATGTCTTCAAAAACAACTGGAGGCTCATTCGAAAGCCTAACATGCCTGGCATTACGAGGAAGACTGGTTGATGTATGACAATCTGGATTTCTGTCTTCAAATACAACTGGAGGCTCATTCGAAAGCCTAACATGTTTGGCATTACGTCTGTAGTTCGATCCATCGTAAGTTTGCAATTTGTAGGAACGAAAAGGCAACACCTTTGTAACCTCCGCTTTGGTCCAAGGACTGTTGTCATTCAGTTTTATGCGGACTGTTTGACCTTTGAGAATCGGCTTCTTTATTCTTGTATGCCTGTCGTAATAGAATGCTTGTTTGTTCTTTGCCTCTTCAATTTTTCTCGGTACATCCAAACTCGCTGAAGGAGAAGCCCGTAGTAGCAAATCATTTGTGGGCAGTAGCGTTCTTCCTCGTCGACCATGTATCATTTGGGCGGGGGATTCTTTCAGATTTTTAGAAGGTGTGTTTCTCCAATCGAGCAAGGCAAGGAAAGGATCTGTTTTTGTTTCTAATGCTTTAGCCATTAATCTTTTTATCGTTTTAACTGAGTTTTCAACCTTTCCATTTGATTGCGGGTATCTAGGTGAAGAGGCGAGATGTTGAAACTCATACCTTTCAGCAAAAAGTCTGAATTCTTCTGAGTTGAACGGTGGTCCGTTGTCTGAAAAAACGACTTCCGGCAGTCCATAGCGTGCAAAATGATGTTTGACTCTGTAAATAATTTCTGCCGACTTTTTGTCATTCAACCGATCAATTTCAAAGAAGTTACTAAAGTAATCTGTGCAGATAAGATAACTTCTTCCTTGAAATTCAAATAAATCGACACCTACCTTTTGCCATGGTCGGGATGGCGTTGGATGTGGTAATAAAGGTTCTCTTTGTGTTTCCGCTTGTAACTTGGTGCAAACTGCACATTGACTAACGTATTCAGTGATGTGCTTTGTTAGTCCCGGCCAAAACACTGATTCTTTAGCTCTTCTGATGCAACCATTAATGCCAATGTGGCTTGAATGAGCTCGTTCAATTATTAGCTGTCGAGCGCTCGGTGGTACAAAAAGACGAGATCCCTTGAAAATTAAATCGTTCTCGATTACCATTTCATCGCAAAAAGGGTAAAATTCTTTTAAATCATTTGGTAGATCAGAGATTTTTTCTGGCCAGCCAACATGAATCTGATGAACCAGTGCAGCGTAAGAGTCATCATACTTTGCTGCTGACTTTACTATCTCTTTAACTTTGTCTGACGCTATAAGTACTGCAACAGTTCCATCATCGCCATCTTCATTCACTGAAGCCACATCTTCTGAAAAGTGTTCGGATTGAGAATGTTTCATATTTCTGGACGGGTATGCTCGGCTAAGAGTATCTGCAACGATAACTTGAGTACCCGGTTTAAAAACTAAATCAAATGTGTAGTTTTTCAGTCTCAGTAACATTCGTTGTAGTCGTCGTGGGGCACTGGTTAGAGCTTTCTTAGAGATAGAAATTAGTGGCTTGTGATCTGTCTGAACCACAACATGACGACCATAAACATAAGTATGAAACTTTTCCAATGCAAAAAGTATTGAAAGGTTTTCCTTTTCTATCTGAGCGTAGTTTAGCTCAGTCTGCGTTAAAGCCCGAGAGGCATATGCTACCGGAGATCCGTTCTGGAGCAAACATGCCCCAAGGCCAGATTGGGATGAATCGCATTGCACAGTGGTAGGTTGTTTTGGATCAAAATACTGCAACACCGGGGCAGTTCGAAGAAGCAACTTCAAGGTTTCCAGTGCCCTACCATGCACGTTCGGGTCCCAATAAAATTCAGATTCTTTGTTCAATAGCTCTCTTAGCGGTGCAGTAACTTCAGAAAAACTTGGAACAAACTTCTCAGTAAGACGATGGCCCATGAACTCAATTGATTTCCTTCGCAATTTCAATTTTTCTTTATTCAAACGAATGCCTGCAAAACGACATCTGTTGAGTAGAGCAATCATTTTCTTGTCATGATCAATAGTGGCTTCTAAGATATTCTTTCCAAAACCGTAAACAAGAATATCATCGGCGATGCACGCAACTCCTTCTAAACCTGCTAAAGCACTGTGAATTCTTCTCTGAAATTCCTCTGGTGCTATCGAAATTCCAAATGGAAGCCGGAGCCAGCGAAACTTTCCAAATGGTGTCTGAAACGTAGTTAGTTTGCTGCTTGCTTCATCCAACTCAACATGCCAGAAAGCATCCTTGGCATCTACTGTTGAAAACACTCTTGCATTTTTCAAGTCGGGTAGAATATCATCAATAGTTGGTAAGGGGTAGTGGTTTAGGGTCAATACAAATACGAATCTTACCATTAGATTTCGCTACCACTAGCAATGCCGAAATCCATGCCGATGGCTCCTGTTCTATAACAATTATGCCGTTTTTTACCATCTGTTCGAGTTCCAGTCTTACTTTATCTTTTATGGCAATTGGAAGTCTTCGAAGCGGCATCCTAACTGGAGGAATAGATAAGTCAATCTCGAAATGCAGAGTACCCTCTAGTTTTCCTATGCCAGAGAACAAATCACTGTAATGTTTTAAGACTTGTTCTATTGTTATTGGAGTTTGTGTACAGCAAAGAGTCAATATATTTTCTCGGTTGACTGTGATGAGATGTAGTTGCTGACAAGCCTGAGAACCCAATATTGGTTGTTTATGATTTTCGGTAACGTAGAAATCGATTAAGTAACTTTTGCTCGTCTTAGGATTTTTGACTTCTACATTAATCATTCCGAGTGTTTTTAGTTCTGTGTTGTCGAACATACGAAGATTTGTCTCCGGTCTGCGTAGTTTGAATTTGTCTAAGGTTTTGCACAAAATGTCGTGTGGAAGAAGATTTACTGTGGCTCCAGAGTCCAAAAGAAACCGGATGTGCTGCTTTCCCAGCGGAAGATTTGCAAATAGCTTTTTTGGGAAGTTTGAATGCTTTTCATTTAAAATTAGGACGTCATCTAATTCAGTTTTAAGACAATTGCAGTCACGTTCCGACTGTGATCGACAAACACTGGAGAAGTGATTCATTTTTTCGCAGATGTTACATTTCTTTCCGAATGCCGGACAGATTTCTTTCCTGAATTCATGAAAACGCCCACAATATCTACATTTCTCCGCTTTTCTCGATGTTTGGAATTTACAACTATTATAATTTTCTTGTCGCTTTGTTGACGTCAATCTGTGTTTCTTCGTGCTTGCTGTCAGTTTTCGAATGTCTTCTGAAGCAGTGAAATCTCGCATCTGCCTGCAGGCAATTTCGCTGGCCCGACAGATATCAATAGCTGCTGTTAAAGTCAACTGGCGTATTAGCAGCATCTTCTTTCTGGTCGCGTCATCTCGTATGCCGATAACTAGTTTGTCCCTCAGAATGGAATCTTCCAACGTTCCATACTCACATGTTTTAATAAGGCTTCGCAAAACTGTAAGATATGCATCAAAACTTTCGTTTTCTTCTTGAACTCTTTTGTTCAATATGTAGCGTTCATACGTAACATTGACTTCACCAACACAATATTGTTCAAATGATAAAATAACCTGATCGATGTCTTTTCTTTCGTCGTCGGACATATCAAGAGATTCGTAGACGTCGTACGCATCATTGCTTAGGCATGCTAAAAATATCGCCGTTCTTTTCGCTTTCGGTTCTCTATTGAGATCTGTCGCAATTTCATAGTTCATCCATTGAGCTTTAAAACGTTTCCAATTACTGGCAATATTCCCAACAGTCGTTAGTGCAACAGGTAAAGGAATTTGTGTCGCGGCCATCTTTCCTTCTCGAAAAGCAAGTTCACTTTTTTTCGAAACGTTAGTTCACTTTCCAAAAACTTCTGACACCATATAACGTTTCTTAAGACGCTAAAAAACGTAGTTTATTAAAATACTAAAGAACTCAATTCAGCCATAATTTAGCTCGTGCCCGGTCAATGTCAACATGGCCGCCCTCCACGTGTGCATACCAAAGATCATACAATATATTGCCTAGATATATATATATAATATTAGATACGTCACAAGACAGACAGAGAAACAGAGACGACGAGTTAATAAAAGCATTGGTAAAAAACAAATAAGTTAAGAAATAGTTGAACAAAGTTTAACTTTTTTTTTAGCTTGGTTATAAACTTTTTTAAATTAGTTGCAACTAAAAGTTTAACTAAGGTTTTTTAGTTAAAAGTTATTAAAAGTTTGACTAAAAAATAAGTCTGTGCCTATCTCTGCGTGAATGATCAATTTTTAGCTGTATTTCAAAAAACTTCTTCAAGAACCTAAACAGGACCAACTCACAGACAACACAATCTACTACTAAAAAACAACAAACAACAAAGCTATCTGCTAGAACTATCAATTAATATAGTTGAAGTTTTTAATGCTTTAATGTCAATAAACAAATCTTATTATATTGTAATTAATAAAATAATTTAATAATCATTGGTATGTGTTTTAATTGTGTTGAATATTTTCGGCAGAATTAAAATAATTTGTCAGTGCAAAAGTGAGCACTGCTGATCAGCGTACGGTCGGACATCTACCGTACACGAGCAATTAGGTTGAACGTCCAGATGCTGATATACAGACGTCTATGCACCTATGTAGTCCTGTCATTTGTCACGCTTAAACTACATGATGCACCCACCGGAGCGAGTGGTTATTTTTCTCAGATAAAGCTTTTCCGAATTTATTGAAAATTCCCTTGCACGGTTGTCACGACATGTCTTAGATCATAGGCAAAATCAATAAATCTAGGTTTATGAAAACAGATACAAATTATGAATAATGCATTCATAAGAATATGACCAGCGTCACAGTCTTCCCTGCAGTAATGCCGTGAACAACAGGAAGAAAAAGGCAACACGACAACAACAACTTTAATAAAGCGCAAATCAAATGTAAAAATGAGCAGGACTTCGCCTGATACTAAATAGCTAGACTGTACTGGCGGGGTACAAAGCGCTATATATATAGCCTCAGGAAACGCGTCAACAAACAACAAGAAAACAAACGTCTGCGAATTAATGTCTAGATTCCTGTCTAGACTCTCAGAGTCTAGACAGGTCGACGGGTGCAAGATACACTTGTCAGGAGGTCCGGTAGAGTGACCCCTGACAACCAGCGTTTAATAAGAAAACTTATAAGTATTGCATATGTATAAGTGCATAAGTTTGCACAGGAATATAATTTTTTTTTAATCTATCGGGTGAATTTTCCATTCTTTTAGTGAATATTCATTGAGCGAAATTTTTCCGGTCAAATGATCTATTCTTCGGGCAAATCGTCTTCGGGTGAAAAGTTTTTCAGGCAGATTTTCTATCGCTTGAGTTAATCCTCACAAGGGTGAAAAGTTTACAAATGTTGTGTAAAATGTTTTAACATTTAAAAAGACCAAGCCTAAACCACATGAGCATATTCAAACCAAATAAAATAAAAATTATTATATTTAAAAACAATTTACAATATAACATTTATATTGGTCTGGAAATTAAAAAAAATTTTTTCTTTTTTATTATCACCTAAAAATGTTAAATGATTAGTCAATTCAGATTCAAGAAAAAATTAAATACGTATAGCCTACCTTAAAAACAAATAAACTGGTACAAAAACTTACCAATCTGACACAAATGGCCGACGTACTGAGGAAGACAAACGCACTTGTAGTATGTTCCAATGTTGTGGCATTGGCCATTATGCTGGCAAGGTCGAGCTTTGCATGGGTTTTCTGATTCATGCAACAAGGTCATTAAAAAATTCATGTTTTACATAAAATTATCAAAATGCTCATAAAATAAAAGTTTAGTAGGTTATTATCCACTTAAGCATATAACGTTGTTTAAACAAAACATACTTCAGTATTGCAAACACTTTGTTTTTTTTTTACAAATTGTGCAAATTGTTGCAAGACCAGAAAATGAAAAAAAATTTATAGTTTTATTAGAAAAAACTCATCAGTTTCAATAAAGACAAAAAAGAGCAATTTTTTTATTGATATGTTAATCCACACAAAACTACCAATGTTCAAAGCCCATTTAACAAAATTGGTTCTGAGTTTGGGAAAAACAAAAATATATTTATTAGGTGAAAAAGGTAAGCAAGGCATAAAGGAAAACAAGTGTAATGGTTGACTCATAAAAAAGACTTATTATGCTGTAATCATGAGTTTAAAGCAAATTAGATTTTATATTGAAAGCCAGTTGAAAGCCATTTAAGGTCTTTCAGCAAACAGGCAAACGATTGGTTTACTGGACAGTTAAACACAATATGAGCTAGAAGATTTTAAACATTTTTACCCGCGCATTAATTCATCTATGTAGGGTGCTATTAATTATAATCAATTTCTTTTCAGAAGTGGGGTTCTAGGGCGTTTCGTGGCAGGAAAACTCGACGTGATGTGCAAGATCTTGAATTAACCCTAATTTTAGTTTTTTTATAACTATAAATTACAACTATTGTGATAGTACACATTACTGTTGTCTACGAGATAATCAATCAATCTAGATTGATTGATTGATTGACCGACTGATTGATTGATTGATTGATTGACTGACTGGTTGACTGACTGACTGGTTGATTGATTGATTAATTGATTGATTGATTGATTGATTGATTGATTGATTGATTGATTGATTGATTGATTGATTGATTGATTGATTGATTGATTGATTGATTGATTGATTGATTGATTGATTGATTGATTGATTGATTGATTGATTGATTGATTGATTGATTGATTGATTGATTGATTGATTGATTGATTGATTGATTGATTGATTGATTGATTGATTGATTGATTATCACGTAAATAAATTTATAAAACACCTTTTCGTAAATTCAAAGGCGCTTGCTCTTCAATAAATTCGCTAAATAAAAATGTTCTAAAAAACCACGAACAACAAAAAAATTACAACATGCATACGGAATTAGAAAATGGAAGACTATCAACATAATTTACCAACAGACACAAAAAAAACAAATATTCAACAAGAGCATAGATAACTAAAAAAAGAAACAATTATTATATGATAATGATTTCTAAATGACCTCTATAAGGCAGCACTACCAATGACCAAAAACGTTTACATTTATAAAAGTTAATAATTATTTTTAAAAAAATATAAACTATTTCATTAAGAAGAACATTAAAATTTTAGAATTTATTGGAAAAGCTCAAACAGTCGATAGTATATTGAGTTACTTCGTTGTTTAGGTCAAAAAATTGCGAGTGAGTTGCAAATGGGCAAAAAGATAAACCGCGAATTTTTTGCAAAATGTTTTGATGCAAAATCAAGTATTATTTGCTTAATTTGCAAACACATTTACACAATAATGCAAATCTAAATACTAAAGTGTTTCTGAAATTATTTATCTGAGTGGATTAAATTAACAATTGAATTATTAATTAAATTACTATTAAAAAATTATAATTATGACTTAGCTAAAAAATTTCTAATTAATGTCTAGGTCTAATTGCACAAACTCATTTTTCTGCCAAAAAATTAAAAACGATTAGTCCCTAGCAAACAACAAAAAATGCAAAACTCGAACAAGACTGAACATTATACGAAAACCAATAAAACTGGCTAGCCTATTTAAAAGCAAATGGTTTATATATCCAGGGAAAACATACAAGAACTGCAATAGATGGCTAGCCTATTGATAGCAGGAACATCAATTCGGGGGGAGCAGGAGAAGCCATTGAATATATATATATATATATATATATATATATATATATATATATATATATATATATATATATATATATATATATATATATATATATATATATATATATATATATATATATATATATATATATATATATATATAAAGGTTGAGATAAGTTTCTCTTTGTTTTGTTAATTGTATTAGCATTATTGTATTATGCTCGTTTATAATTTTCTGGTTTGTGTGTTTTTTGTCAGAAAACACGTGGATATACCTTATTCATGGATATCTTTGCTTTATTGCACTATCACGTGTTTTTTATATTAATCCTATTACATAAAATATTAGTTTTGACGTTATAAATTACAATTCTTAGTTGATAAGGCGTGTGAGCGATATTTAGTTTCATTTTAATTGAAGTACTGCAAAGTGCCCATTAAATATTTTAATATGACAGTCGTAGAAGCTGATGCTAAAACAATAAAAAATTTAATCTTAGCGGATTATGGAGTTAATAAGAAAAAGTTAGAGAACAAAAAAAACAACATAATTATCAGAGGTGTAAAGAAAACTAAAAAACATGACCAAAAAATAGAAAAAAAGGAGAATGGCAGCCATTTTAAAAATCTTAGAAATCAGGGACACCAGGATGAAGATTTACGAAATCAAATCAATGATTGAATACTCTACAAGACTTGGGAGAAGTAATCTCGAATTTGATCACCACTTCTGGTCAAACTCAAAAACTAATTACTAAGGAAAAACTGATGGAAGCAAAGGGTAACACCAACCAAAAAGAATTTAATATCATGAATGGAACAAAATATAGGATAAAATCAGATTTAACGAGTGAGCAGAAACACATTTACAAACAAATGTGGGTTGAGGTTGGCTTAAAAACATCTCAGGGAAACGTACATCTAACAAAATGAAATAAAGTAGAATCGATATCGTCCCAAATTTGCTTAGAAGAAACAGACATATTAAATTATGACATAAAAAACCTTTTCATATTCCTGGTTATGAGATTTTTGTTGGCCCAGGTGACAAATAAAAAATAATGACGTTTGTGAAGTTGGGTTGTTTCAAAAGCCAAAATGTTAATGAAAAAATAAAATAATAGGACAGCAACTTTGAATGTCTATTAAAACTGAAAGCGACACGTGTTTAACATTTGGAAACATATACAAAGTATAGAGTGGTATAAATCAGGATAGCGACCTTGAAGTTATTCTAGAAGGACTAGCTATGGATAAATAAGCATGGAAGTTTCTTCCGTTCCCTTACGAACGTAACCGAAAAGTCGGTTTTTTTCGGTTGTCGGAAGTTCGGAAAAAACCGAACGTTCGGATTTATTTTCCGTAAATGACGGGTTTTTTTCGGAATTCCGTAAAAAACAATTAATTTCACTGATCGTCATTTTAGATAAATAAAATATTATAATTATATCATATCTTTCCTTTTTTTTCTGTTTGCGATAATGGAAACACGTCAATACGTATAGATTTGTGTACGTCGCTGAAGTTAGCAACGTAGCTAACTTTGCCTCCATTATATATGAAAAATTCAAAGTTGAGGCATTTAAAATTTTTTCAACATTTTTGAATATAAAATTGAAAAACAAAACGATCTGTACTATTTTCAAATAAATCCCTCAATTATTAACGGAGTTATATGGTAAAAACTATTGCGGTTAAATCGGTTATGTCTCTATTTACAATGTAAATACTCGCTAAGCTACTCAATAACCGTTGCTAACTTTTCACGTATTTTACATAGAAAATTCAAACTTTTATTAAAAAAGTTACATATTTGAATAGATAATTCAAAAACAAATCAATTTCTACAAGTCTCGTCAAAATTCCTAAAAAAATTAATAGAGTAATTCAGTAATTTTCGGCTGTTCCGTATAATTTCCGAATATCCTCGATCTTTCGGAAACGGTTTTTGAAAGTTCGGAATGAAATTATTTCAGAACCCGATTAAAACCGAACGTTCGGAAGAAAAATATTTGATAACAAGTTTAGAACATTTACCATAGGTGATTAGAATTTTGATTTATAGAAAAACATAAATTATAGGAAAATTATAAGAGCTACCAAACTTAATTCTGGCATCCTTAGTCTAGGTTACACAATATGGTCTTCAGGTATAACATGGCAAAGAACCAAAGAAGAAAAAGAATGACATTTTCTCTTGATTTGTTAAAAACAGAAAAAAACGTTTTCAAATATCAGTAAACTTAAAGTTGGCTGCAGCGACCACTGGGCTATTACTGTTGATATTGGATTATCCGCTTACGGATATCACCCAAAAAATAAAAAATACATTCAAAAGAGAAAGTTCAACAAAGTTAATTTTTCCGAATTTTAAAATTAGCTAATTAGTTGACAGTGGTAGATACATTTTTCGTATCTTGATCTTCATGACATGGCAATAGTTTTGAAAAAAAATAAATTAGAAGTTTTGGACTTGTTTGCTCCAATCAAAAGTGTGATGTGCAAAGCATTATTAAAACCAAAGCCATCACTAGAGTTTATCAATTTGAAACATTAAAGAGATAGAACTAGACAATGTGGCAGTGACGAAAAATTCAAGAAGCTGAGGAACAAATGCACAAATATAGTAAAAAGAGAAACAATTCAAAATAATGCAAAAAAATACTTGCCAAGTCTATTGAAGTGTGGAAAAGTAAAAATGAAATTTTTGAAAAAAAAATGAAATAAAAATTTTACAGAATGGTCATTTTGCTGAAAATAAAACTTCCAAATGAGTTAAATAAATTCTTTATTAATAAAGCACTCAAACTCTCAAGTCAGATTCCAACAATAAATGGGGATTCTTTTCAATTTACAGCCGCTAAAGCGAATCGACTCAAGATCGGACAAAATGAATTTTCTTTTAAAGAAGTTTCTTATCATACAGTTCGAAGAACTATTTTAAAAATGAAAAAATCATCCTTTCTGAACCTCGACGGCATATCTACAGAAATGTTGAAGTTATGCGGGGAATCAATAGTTATACCTCTCACACAAATTATAATAAATCTTTCGCATCAGGTGTTTTTTCACAAGATTGGCAGCATTCCAGAGTCGTACCTATTTATAAGAAAAAATCTAATCCAGCATTGAAACCTATCGCCCGGTTAGCCTTATTGAAACATTATCAAAAACTGCTGGAGAAATAGCTAGATCACAACATTTTGAATACCTAGAACATTTACAAATACTGCCAACCGAACAACGAGGTTTTAGAAAAAGAATATCTACCTCATCGGTGCTATTGAGTGCATCTAATATTTGGTCAACTTTTTTACACAATCTTAAGTGTACAGGAGCATTATTTTTGGACCTTATTAGTGCGTTTGACAAGGTAGTCTAGTTGGAAAGTTGAAACTTTATGGTTTATCAGAACTAGCTTGTTCCTGGATAGCCTCTTATATGTCTTACCAAACCCAAACTGTAAATGTTGGAGATTTCTAGTCAAAAAGGAATTAGTACAACTGGGGTGTCCGCAGGGTTCAGGACTATCTCCGTTACTTTTTATTCTTCTGACCAGTGATAAAAGGCCAAAGCAGTACCGGCTCATTTAATGATGCATGCTGATGACACTTCAGCAATAGTTGTTTCGGACTGCCTCAGCCAATTGAACAAACAGTTAGACAAAACAGCTAAAAAAAATTTACACTATATGGATTTAAACAAGCTAGTATCAAATTCTGAAAAACTAAATTAGTCATTCTTAAAACTGGTTGACCATGGTCTGATAAATTAACAGTGAACTGTTGTGGTTTTTTAATAACAGAAACTTTATTAGTATTCTCTGTTTCCAACAACTCTAGCTGGAATGACTACATTTATAACTTACTTCCAGAGCTGGAAAAAAGAATCGGAGTCATAAGAAGATAACGATTTAATTCACCAAAGTCAATTTGTGTTCAGCTCATTACGTCTCTGGTTCTTTCAAAAATACAATATGCCCTGGACCAGTGATGCTTTCTCAAAATTTAACAAGGGGTTCGCATTTGCAGTGAATATTTTCTAACATTTTAAAAATATTAATATTGTTATTGAAATATTATTTGGCATAATAGTACACTAGCTGATGAGTAATAAATTATCAGGAAAATAAACAATCTATCGTTCATATTCACCTTTTTTACTGATTGGAAAAGACACAAAATTATATACCTAAACTAGAATTTTGAAATTTCATATATTCATAAATATTATTCTAAAGTAATTAAATCCCTCAAGATATTTCCAAATAGCTACTTGTTTTCACTATATTCCTTCGAGTTGGATTTTTTCACCCTGGTATCATCTGCCGAGTTATGGTTCCTCGACCAACTTGTCACATAAAGAACTGCGTTCCAATTGTTCAGTGACAGCCAATTAAGTTTAAAGTCATCAAATTTGATAAGTTCTGCTCTGTTAATCTGGTTCTTTTATCTGTGGTTACGATATACAATGAAAATCTTTGTTCTGCTTCAGCACTACTAACAACAATCGTATTAATAATATTTTTCGTCTTTTGAATTTTTTTCTGGAATTTTACCGCAATGCTGGACGCTGTACTATTATCAGCGTTTTTTTTCTAATTAATAGGGGGTTTGCACAAACCATAGCATTCACATCAGGGGGTTCGCGCAAACCCCTGCGAATCCCCAGGAAAGCACTAATTCCCTGGACGTATATACTGATCTAACAATAGCATGGAATAATAGTAAAAATTGGATTGAAATGCGGGTCGTTTAATTTTGACCAAGTAGTAGGTCGGGCCGGGTCAAACTTGTTCGGGTCGAGTCGGGCCGGGTCAAGCTAAAACAAATAATAATTTAAAAATTGAAAACACGCTTTTAGAATATTATCTAAAAAGTATAAAATAAAAACACGAAATAGATCTTTAATAAACAATTTGTTTTAAATAGTTCATAGTCTTTTACACCAGGTGTTTTAAAACTTTATTAGCAATATGCAGGAAACACCAAAATATTTCCTTTTCCGGATCATAATTTAATCCTATTTTTCTCCCCCTCTTCCTCTATCCAGGCTTGGGACTTAGTTCGCAAAAGCAAAGCGGAGTTTTAATGAACAATAATAAATGTGCAAGTTGAACACGCAAAAAACAAAAGAACAAAAAACCCGACCCGACAACAGGAAAAAAGAAAATCAGATCAAATCGGTCCGTATGAAATAGTCACGCACAAACCCGACGCGACGTGCACGTTGAAGTAGCGTGTAATTTACATTTTGACCCGGTTTTTTCTCCAGCCAATCACGAGAAACGTGAAAACGTTGAAAATGGAAGTTTTCTAATGTTACAAAAAGTGAGTTGACATGCCCCAGCTATATAACTATGGCTTTTATGTATCTCATTGAAAAATTAGTAATTTTTATAAAGTAAATTGTTTTTATAATTACTACTTCTATTATTAAACTTTAAAAAAAATTGCCCTATTATTCTGACGTTTAATTAGGGTAATCACGCAGGTCAAATATTAAGAATAACTGTGAATAACTTAAAATACTTATTTTATGAACATAAAATATTTATAAAATTTCTTTTTGCTGATTTGGCTTATCAACATCAAAAAAAATAATTAAATCATGTTTAAAGCAAATGTCTTGAGTTATAAGCAGTTCATCAAAAAGTTCCGTAATGTGATTGTCAATGTTAATTAGCATGGGCACAGCAGTTATTATTTCCTATATTCCAGACACTTCAAAGAACGCCATCTTATGCATAAAAAAACCCTTACCGGACCATATATAAACTAATGTTACATCAAAAAGTGCGTAAGTTAAAATTTGAACATTAAGTATTTATTTTTTCCATTGATATAATAAAAAAAAGATTAAATGCTATCATTGTGCAATATTCTAAACGTCTTGTTCCAGTAACTATAACTAGTACTTATTATTGTTCATTTAAGTAGTTTACGATTTTGTCTGGAGAAACAAGCAAATCCTAAACCACGTGACCGAAGAGCTTATCGGTGATTCGCTGGTAATTGATAAACCTGTTAAAACTCAGTTTGATGTATTTAACTGGGAAATACACGGAGGAGGGAGGTAGTTGAAGCCAATTTTCCAAAAAATTTTCGAAATCTTCGCTTTATTTTTCCTCAGAATAAAACCTAGAAAACACGGAGAGATCACATACCATAGCATTTCAGTGAGCATAAGAGCATTTTCAGATCTCTGCTATGACTCTGTGAACAAGGTTATTACTATCAAAATCGGCTGTAAACGGTAATTTGACGCATCTTAGACAAAATGTCAATAACTTTTCAACGTCAACTGGCAGAACCTCTTATTGTAGAATAGCCAATACAAGCAAATTGCTTAAACGTTCATCGCGAATTCATGTATACGTTTTAACTCTTTTCATGCAGCTAAACGTTCGTTAGTTTTTTACCGAAATAACAGGCAAAGTCAAAACAAGGTCTGCAAGGCGAATCATATTGCAAAATGCATTTGGCATTTATGCTAAGTGAAAACGCAAGTTTTCCAATTTAAGAATAGAATTTTGCAGCGAAGAAACGTACGATTTTGCAGTGCCAGCATCAACTTCAACCACGAAAGGGTCGATATACAAAGTTGGATTAAGCTTTGCAAGTGTGCTTATTCGGATTCATAAGATTGCGGATTGAAGAAATTCAGGCATGCAAGAAGATCACTATTTTGTGTAAATCGTGCGTTCAACTCAGACAAAATTGATCGATTTATGCATACAAAATCTGTTACCTATCCCGTTCCACTTTGGACTGTTCGTAACTTTTTTAACACCTCTCCATCTCGATTTGGACCTTCTAGCTTCCTAGTTTCTTCAGCATCTCATCTATCTTTTAATTCCTATGGACAGCCTACTCGACCAGGCTATGAATAACGCTAACCATTTTTATAACCGGGACAGCATTTTATCTATATACGACCCCATCCTATAACTACAAAAGCTTCTGCTTTTCTTTTCTAAAATCTCACTAACACAACTAAAAAAACATCTAACAGGGGCCTATATATAATAACTATTAGCTTACATAAAAATTAGGAAGCCCAGGCCCCTTTAATGATGTCTATGAGTTTTGAAAGTGACGGTCTTAAAGGTGCCCATTTATTAACCATTGGCCTACTTAAAAGTCAGAAGCTTACATAAAAGCTAGGGAGGGCTCTTCAACTGTCAGGAAAACAGTCAGTAAAAAGTCAGGGAAAAACCAGTTAAAGTCAAGAAGAACCCACTTGAGTGCCGGGGCCTATTTAAGTGCCGGGGCCTATTTAAGTGCGGGGGGACCTACTTAAAGACGGGAGCCCATATAAGTGCAGAGGCTCACGTAAGAGCAGAGCCCACTTTAGTCCCGGGAGTTAAGTACGTGCGGCTTACTTCATTGCCGAGGGCTCCCTTAAGTGCGAGGGGCCCACTTTAGCGGCGGGGGTTCCCTTAGGTCGGTGGGCCCACTTTAGTGCCGAGTGCCTCCTTAAGTGTGTAGGGCCCAAGTATGTAAGACAGTGAAAAAATATATTAGAATTGTCGTAATATTTAGAGATGTCTAACAGAACCAATAAAATAAAATAAAAAATAAATTAAACCTTTATAATAAACACCGAACGATTTTTTCAAATACACGTCAGAATGCGAAAATAACAGCCCCTGGTTTTTCGCCCCAGTTTTTTGCCCCCGTTTTTTCGCCCCCACTTTTTTGCTCTCAGTTTTTGGCTCTCAGTTTTTTTGCCCAATTTTCTTCCGGTTTTTGCCCCCGGTTTTTATCCCGATTTTTTGCCCCAGTTTTCATCCCTAATTTTTTATCTGGAAATGTTTCTCAGCATTTTTTATTTTTGCACGTTTTTCTCATGAAACGTCAGTTCCTGGGGTTTTCGACTTTTTCCCTCGTTCAACCTTTTATCCTTGGGAAAATAATAATAACCCCTGAAAAATATTGCCAGCAATGTTTCATCCAGATCATTTGACTTTGATAGGAAACTTAAAAATTAGTGGAGGGCATGAGCATCATTTTAGCATAAAGCTGAGAAGGCAAATATTTTAAAACCCACACTTTAAAATATTTCCTAGATATTTGTCCCTTCCATAATAGCAGATGACTGGTTAAGTGGGGGTAGTTGTAGATACTTATCTACATTCTTATACACTCTTCTTCTTTAAAATAGCTAATGACCGAAGGGGGGTAGTTGTTGACGCATTTTGCAAAACTTCTAAAATATTTTTTTCAATTTTCTCCAAAAAAACCCTGATGACTGGGGCGGGTAATCGTGGGTACTTTCTTCTAAAAGTTTCCTAAAAGTTTTTTTTTTTACTTAAAAACGGATAGAGAAGACTGAGAACAGAAAACCAGAAGCAAGAAACCGGTGGCAAAAAACCAGGGGCAAAAAACCAAAGGTGAAAAACCGGAGACAAAAAACTGGGAGCAAATTTTACCAGAGATGAAAAACTAAGAGCAAAAACCGGGGGCAAAAATTAGGTAAAAAAACGAAGGCGAAAAACCGGGGGCAAAAAACCAGGGCCGAAAAACCGGGGGCGAACTTTCCCAGGGGCAAAAAGCGCGGGGGCGAACTTTCTCAGGGGCAAATCTTCCCGGGGCGAAACTTTCCTGGGGGCAAAAAAACGGGTGCGAAAAGACGGGGGCGAAAAGACGGGGGCGAAAAGACGGGGGCGAAAAGCCGGGGGCGAACTTTCCGCATTCCGTTTCAATTAACGATGGTAGCGAGCACTGTTAAAAGTTGACATATTTTAGCCCTTCTTTAAAAGGTCCGTTGCGTTAACAACGCTTTGTGAATACCAGTTAAATTTAACGACAAACTTTTTAACCGCTCGTTAGTTTTTAACCTTCCGTTAACGGTTAACGACGTTTTGTGACTACGGGCCTTGATTGTTTCAACATTGGTATCAACATTGCTAGATGGTTTACTCGCTTATTAGACGTAACAACGAAAGGAAACTTTGAGTAAAAACAAATATAACATAACATAACATAACATAACATAACATAACATAACATAACATAACATAACATAACATAACATAACATAACATAACATAACATAACATAACATAACATAACATAACATAACATAACATAACATAACATAACATAACATAACATAACATAACATAACATAACATAACACTTTAATGAACTTAAACTTGGCACAAATACATTTAAGTCCTAAAAGAAAGAATATAGTTGGTGGAACCATTAAAATATTGTTTATCATTTGAGTGGCACGTACATATACGCCAAGACATATTTGTGTGAATACAAAACATAACCTTTCTCACAAAGCTCTCCAACGTAATCCGCTGTACAGAGACACATGTAGCTGTACATTGGTACAATATGACATATGCCGCCGTTGAGACATTTTGAAGGATTGCATGGTTCTTCTACGATTTAAAAAATAACATTATGCCGAATTTTGCAAACACATTTTTCCTAATAAGTTTTGTAAACTAATTTTTGAGTTTTATCTATTATCAAAAGCCACTGGAAAAATGTATTTCTTAAGTTAAACTTAAAACCTGTTATTGTTTTCATATGAGTAAACTAGTATTTGCAGCAAGCGATTTTAAAAAAAAAAGTTGTTTATATAATTACTACTGTGGTTACCCGGTGTAGGAGGCAGGCTGGACTTTCGCCACTTTTTTACTCAGTGTGCATGCAGATATTTTAGACTTTAAAGTACAAAATTCCCAAACCCGAGGTTAGGAGGCATGATGGACTCTAGTAGATTCTGATACTCTAGACTGCAATATACCTGCGGCATATTGGACTCTATGATACAGTATCCCCGAGGAATGTCAGTGACACCGAATTTTGCGTTGACGCCAACAGCTCGGTGACATCGCCAAAAATTCGGTGTTAACGCGTCCGAGTCGGTGTTAACGGCACCGAGTCAGTGTTAACGCCACCGAGTCAGTGTTAACGCATCCGAGTCGGTGTTAACGCAACTACAGTGGGCGTGATTGCAACCGCAGTCGGTGTGAGCACGAGCGAAACTGGTTTTTTTTATTTTTTATAATAGTTTATAGTCCTTTACACCAGGTGTTTTAAGACTCTAATACCTGTATGTAGGAAGCACTTAAGTACTTCCTGTCGTGGATCAGAATTTGATCCTTTTTACTTTTCCCTCCTTCTTTCTCCAGGCTTGGGACTGGCTCGCAATTAGCGAGGCGGAGTTGAGCGAAAATGGTGTCACACTCTGTATTTAAGTTACGAACTGATATGACTTAAAGGCGTTTTTTAATCGTTCAAGCGACTGTAAAAAAGTCGTTTGGTGGCGCTTAGAACAGTAACGGCCGTACATGACAAGTCATACATAGCAGCGACAGATCTGGGGGGATGCGGTGTATGCATCCACCATCCAAACTACTAAAAAAAAATTTTATATACTATAAAAATGTTTTTTTTTAAGCCCCACCAGATTTAGCGACGAATCCAGTAGGGATGCGGGGTATGAACCCCCCACTAGATTACCAAAAAACATTTTTATATGCCATAAAAAATGTTTGTTTTTAAAAAGCTCTTCCGCTTCGTCGCTTCACAAGATTGCTTATCAATACCAGTAACATGCAATTAATATCCTATTACTCTGGGATAAACGCACACATAGGAAAATACTGACCAGGTACACAATGAACATTCTAATTATTAGAATCTATTATATATTAAGAAGTCCAGGGCTACACCGTGCAACGAGAGTGCACACCAGAACATGAGCACATATGCACATATAAAGTTCTGACATCTCTGACATCTGTAGGATAGCGGGAAAATTCAAAGAAAAGTGATGCACTTATATATGGTCAATGAGGTTAGAGAGTTCGCCTAAAAATTTTCGTTTGTCTTCTGTTGTGTTAGCTGTTCCTGTTGTTAGGGTTCAAGTTACATCTATCGAAATTTTTTTATCAACTTTTGGTTAGATTTTATTTTATATATTTTACTTCGCTTCATATATTTATTTTATTTAAAATTGTTATTTTATTTTTTATATTTTATATATTTTCTGTCAATTTTATTTTATATACAAGGTGGCTCCTAAATTTATTTTATTAAATATGATTCCAATAAAATCTTAAGCTTTCTTAAACTCTTTCTATCCTTAATTTAATTAAACACTGAAGTCTGCTTTTCTGATAATATTATTAATTTTGTTATCTATTTTTTTGCAAACTGCAGTCTTGTTATAAAAACAAATAAAGGAAAACGATTTTTTCAACACAAACTTTGATTTCAAATACAAAATATGTTCAAATTAAGTTATTTTGTAATTGATTCATGTATTGTCATCCAATATAAAGCTAAGCTGAAAGTTTAAGCTTCCTAGCTAGTCAAAAAGCTGGTTTATTTTTGCTTGCAAAATTTGCGTTCAGAGAAAGACACACACATACATACATACATACATACATACATACATACATACATACACAAACCCACACACACAAACAGAGATTGTAATCTAAATAAAAGTTTGTAAAAAAGTTTGTAACAAGTAGTTTTGTTATAATTTTAATATTGTATTTTTTCAAATTAGTACGTGTTTTCTAAAAAAAACATATATAACACCAATTGTGTATTTTAAAAAAAATGATTGAAAACTTTGTCGATAAAATGTTATCGTTATACGGCCTTTCCCCCACTGTACATACTGTTTGTTTTGTAACTTGTAAAACAAAATTCTTCGTCAAGTTTTGATTAGATCATCCCCCACCGGAAAATCCTAGATCCGTCGCTGATACATAGTGTTTATTTGAATAAGAACTCATTACAAATTTTGTGTGTGTGTGTCTTTCTCTGTACGCAAAGCTTGCAAGTAAAATTCTTTATTAAACAAAGTTAGGTTTCCTCAGGATGACGATAAATTACTCCTATTATTGAATCACTGAATTTGCTCTGATGATATTTTATAAAAAAAGAAATTCAAAAGTGGTAATGCAAACCTTAGAAAGATCATAGTCAAGCCTGGGATACCTTATCTCTGAATTAATAAACAACCCAACCCCACCACCGCTACTGTCTCTAAATTTTGAAACAAAGTTGTAACCTAGCAGTCCAATCAGTCTTTTCCTATATATTGTTATATCTATGGTACTGATTTCACTTTTCCCATCTATTGATATCCCGATAAGTATTATCATTAACATTCATTATATTAGAAGGTATAAGTAGCATTAACCAAGCTTTATTTATTATCGTCCAATAAACTTCAAAACCATTCTTCTGGACCTGTAATACGATTTGACAATTTTATAACACTGCTGTCAGAAGTGGGATTACAAGAATGGTTTTAAAAGCATTGGATGAGCTTTTGATACTCGAGTTGAGACGGGAACTTAGAAAACGAAAACTCAGTGACAAAGGAAAAAAGTCTGATCTCATGGATCGCCTCCGAATGACATTAAAAACCAAGGTTTGGATGCAGACGAATTCAAATTTGATATGGATGAGGAATTAACAAATTCTCTGAACAAGATGACGGAAGAAAACAGAGCAGCACGGGAGCAAAACAGAGCAGCACAGGAGGAAAACAGAGCAGCTCAAAAAGAAACCAAAGCCGCTATGGAAAGAATAAAAAAATTAATTCTTGAAGGTTAGCTGAAATTAACAGATGTGGAGAAAAGAGTTAATACCCTGGAGAAATTGGTAAAAGCGAATACCAAAGAAATCGAGAAGAGAATCGAGAGCAACCTGGAGATAAAATTGAACAACCTTGTCAAACTAGGACAGACTGGTTGCCAAGTCCAAGAAAGAATTCATTCTGTTGAGCATGCCAAGACCCCGGATTTTGGTGGCACTGTGTCATGGTCCGTCTACAAAGCTCAATTTGAAATTGCTGCCAGGAAAAATAACTGGTTAACCAGCCATCAGAAGGCAGAAAATCTGGTATTTTCCTTGAGGGAACAGCTTCTCGAGCTTATTGTAGATAGAGATGATTACAATGCAATCGGGAAGGTCCTCGAGAACAGATTCTGTAATCAACACGCGCCCGAAATTTTTCGAGCTCAACTCCCTGGTCTCCTCGTTTTCCTTCCCCTGCTAAAAGAACATGTAGTATTCTTTTCTCAAAAATCCAGACTCTGGAAAACTCGTTTCCTGTAAGGCTGCAACGTCAATCTTTAGTCTGTCCAGCTCATGATCATTGACTGCAATCTTGCAAAGGTCTTCAATCTTCCGAAGGTCGTCAGTCAGTCCACTGCGCATAGTGCGCACGTTCCAGCTTGCAATACGGAGAGCTGGAAACTCCATCTTTTTTTTTTATATTTGCCTGGTGCATGTAGTTGACGGCCTGCTTGGTGAACTGCGCTCTAAGCTCCAGGCACCCACTGAAGCAGGCAGGCCGTGGCGGGTCAAAACCTTAATGGCCAGTGGCGGCCTAGCTTAAAACGGGCGGTAGCTGACCAGTGGGATTGCGAGGGTCCCTCCCACCATTATATATATATATATATATATATATATATATATATATATATATATATATATATATATATATATATATATATATATATATATATATATATATGTCTCAACTTCAGACTCGAACCCACGACTGTCGGATCGGCAATACCGCCTCGCATCATGCCAACTACCTTACCATCTGCGCCACTTCCACCGCCAAAAAACAGTGGTTGTTAAGCGCTTTTGTTGGGGTATGTTGAACACAACACTCGACTATGAATGGGTACGAATCAATGCTCGATAGTATATAAGTAGTTGGCATGATGCGAGGCGGTGTTGCCGATCCGACAGTCGTGGGTTCGAGTCTGAAGTTGAGACATTTATATTTGCGTTATTTCGTGGTGGATTGTACGCCATCCAAGTTTCTGATATATGTGGCTCGTAAAAACATATCAACTCTATGTTTCCTTATAATATATATATATATATATATATATATATATATATATATATATATATATATATATATATATATATATATATATATATATATATATATATATATATATATATATATATATATATATATATATATATATATATATATATATATATATATGTGTGTGTGTGTATGTGTGTGTATATTTGTAGCAAAGGTGGTTTTTAAATATAAGATGACCTCTTATTTAAAATATAATTATTTTCAGTTCTAGTTAAGATATTTTTATTTAGAGTGAGTTGTAAAATTTACCCTTTAGTGAAGAACTTTTCATACAACGACTTAAGTGTTAAAAAATGTAAGGTAGTAAATAATAGGTGTGGGCATCCACTTATTCTTTACTATTGAAACCATTATTTATGCTTCAAAAGCGTTCTATACGTACTCTCCTACACTTGCATCCAATGTCTCATGCTCAATTGTTATTTACTGAAAACAATATTTTAAATGTTTTTCAACTTAATCTCTTTCAGGTCGCCACCTTTATGTATAGACTTGATAATGGTTTGTTACCACCTACGTTTTTAAATTACATGGTACGATCATCTGACATTCACGATTACTTTCTTCGCCATAAGGACCGATTTCGCTCTGAACAAGCTCGAACTACCTTGAAACTGTTGTCTTTGAAATGCCTTGGACCTCGTGTTTATTCTATAATACCATATCACGTTAAGTCTTCATCGTCCTTATCAAAGTTCAAAACTTCGTATAAATTTCACTTATCACAAAATCATACGTAGGTAGCCCTTTATAGTGGGAAATAATTCCCTTGGGTCTGACCAATTAACTTACTGTTAATTACTGTCACCAGTGTTGTTTCATTTAGGGTTTTTCAGTTAAAGTATCAGTTAAAGTTAGTCAATTTAATATTTTTTAGTTAGTATTACAGTTAAAGTTAATTTTACTAATTTTTTTCAGTTAATTTTACTGTTAATATTTTTTTCAGTTACTATTACAGTTAGTATAACAGTTATTAATATTCAAGACAGGAAAACAAAATGGATATCGATTGAAGATTTTATTTTCATGCAGAAAACCTATAATTATTTTAGTTAATAAAATTTTTTTCATTTTAACAACTGTCCGTAGTTCTATATTTTTTAAGTCTGTTTCTTTTTTCCATGCGTCAAGTCTCCACATACAGAAAACACCCTCTCAACCTAAGCCTTTCAACAGAGCTCCGCAAGTTTCAACCACGTGAGCTTCCGAATCTTTTTATCGCACTACAAAGGGCGCGTTGTAACAATTCACCAGCTCAACACTGCTGTTAACTCTGTGGTCGATCACCAGTGCACCGCGATTTCCAATAATTATTACAACGCTTTAGTTGATCTAAGATGGACGCTCACGTAAAACACTTTATCATATTTGGGGTTAAAGTGTGTTATGTGGGTGACTATGTCTTAAAAAGTAATCTTACACTGTTCTACGAAATTGTATGCCTACTCAGCATTTTCAGCAGCAATTGTCGCACTAAATATTTCTCCGTAACTCTCAAGGAAATACACGTGCTCAGACGTCATGCTTGAAACCAAACCAACAATAACATTAGCACTCAACCAAGCTTTTACTCTGGTTGATGTGATGTACACCAGTGTATGCACGCGGTGAATTGTTACAACGCGGTTGAGCTCAACAGGATTAGGCTGTGGTTAATTGTTACAACGCTTTGGTTAAACCGGTGTCTCATCTGGTGGATTGTTACAACGCGCGCAAACCACGTTGCAGCGGCTTTTAAGTAGAGGGCTTGTAACTGAAATAACGCCAAACCCCATTTTCTTGTTTTCGGCCAGAATTTATTTTTAACATTGTTTATACGTCGTTAAATGCAAATAAAGCAATGAAAAAGGAAATCATAATAGAGATAAAAGACACGAGTGGGTCCGGTTACCAAATATAAACAAATAAAATTTTGGCGCATTTCAGTATTGGATTTTCCGAAAGCCTTTTTTTCAGTTTGTATTACAGTTACTACTTTTTTTACTATTAGTATTACAATTAAAGTTAACATGATTTTTCAGTTAAAGTTTCAGTTAGTACCTAACTTAAATCTCTTTTTTCAGTTATTAGACCTAATTCAGTTAAAGTGACGCTTAACTGAAACAACACTAACTGTCACTTGCAATCGCGATGAACTGTATTTGATTTGAATTTTCGTTTTTTGTCATTTCTTTTATGTTTTGTTTTGCTTGCGACTACGTCCCTTTGCTAATAAATGTTCAGTTTTTTTTTACAAAACAAATAGGTAACACATAATCCATATACATAATCCTTAAAAAATTGCCTAACAAAATCTAATAAAGTAATAAATAATTTAAAAACTAAATACATAATCAAATTTATTTGTTTTAGAAATCAGTTTCTACTTGCCCTTTTATAAGTTCAACTGTCCTACAAACCTTTATCGCATCTCCTGCCAGTATAACCTTTCTGGCAGCCATTGGAACAAATCCCAGTCCTATCGTGACATTCCAGATCACCGGCGCAGTAACACCGGAGTTTGCATCCGGGACCGTAATAGCCAGAATTGCACACTGGAACAATTGTATTTTTGTTTTATAACTAACAATATAGAACGGATGAATAAAAAAACAATAATTTTCTATGAGAAACGGTCCATAAAAAAGGTCAAGCAATTTTTGTTACACCATGATCCCCAAATTTTGATTGTCAGACAAGTTCAAGCGCTTCGTCTGAGAAAGATTCAATTCTTTACAAGTCTTTTAGTGCGTGACATTTTTTATAAACAGCTCCGTATATAGCTTTTAAATATTAACAATAATTTAAACTTTGTGATAGTTATGCCAATAGAAATGAAGAAATTAAAAAAAAAAAAGAAGATTGACATAATCTGGTCGCCTAGTAAAAATGTTTATTTTTAGTCTGACTTAAAATTTAAGTAACCCATATAATATAAATAATTTATATTCAGACTGGTTGAATGGCGAAAGTGGGGTTCTTCAGAGCAGTGAATTAAACCAATTAGGTTTATGATTCATGTCAATGATTTGGTTGATGTAAATGGAAAAAGAGTGGTAGACTACTGTCAATAAGTGCAAAACTTTATCAACAGAGCCATGATACGGTATAATAAATTATTGATAAAATTTAACGTTGAAAATTGCCTGGTATTAAAAATTGGAGATAAAGTAATGTTTGATCATACTTATCATTTGAATGAAATTAACAAAAATGATGTGTGACCAATCAATAATTTGGATATGACTTTTCAGCGTGACTTAAAATTCAAGCTACACAAATTTGATGTAATAAACGAAGCTTATTCAGCAATGCAATGATTATAAAACAGTTCAACCTATTGGCCATTTACAAGTTTGCACACATCGTCGGTAAGAAGCAAACTAGAGTTTGCCGTCAGTATCTGGTCATCTCATGGATTACCAAAAGTGTTGGGAAAATGCGAGAGATTAATAAAAACATTAAAAAGTGCAAAATTATGAATTATAGACAAAAGATGAATTATTTAAACTTGCTCACTTTAAAGTATAGAGGAAACCGGGGTGATATGATCGAAAAAATAAAATTCCTAAAGGTTTTTATGAAAAAAATTGTTTTCATGCAGGCCCGTAGCCAGGATTTTAAATCAAAGAGTGCAAGCCTAATAAGAAAAGGTGCACATTTTTTGATTAAAAGCTATTACTTCTTTACGAGTAACACTTCTACATACAGAAAAATGACTGATAAAGTGAATACTTATTACTTAGATGAAAATCTTTATAAAACCTTTTCAATTATCTTTAGATTTATTTTTGTATAATGAAGCGTCTTGATCACTATAACCACTGTAGAAGAAAAAGTCAAACAATTTGCAAACACGGCACTTTGATAACAAAAATAAGTTATAAACAACAACATGTTAGGTTAATAGTCAGTTATAAAACAAAGTTTTTCACACTAATAAATCTTCCACGATAACCAACAAACCACAAAAATACAAGAGGACTAATCGTCTTTTGTGAAGGCGAAAATGAGCTAAAAACGCATCTTTACTAAGCAAAATTGTCACTTCTTTTTCAAATGCCAGCAAATAAAAGTTAGAAAGACGCTGTGGAAGCTTATTTTTGCGATAAGGTAACAGTAAACAAGATAGTTTTGAAAAGCTATTTTCACAGACAGCTGTGAAAGCGCCAAAGGTCAAAGCAGAAGCATAAAGTGCGTATAGAACAGGGAATGTTTCTTTATATGGAAATAACATACGTGCCATCACGGCAGTCTTTAATAAAAGAAGACTAAGTAACAGCACTTATATCTTTTATTTTTAAGTGAGAATGAATGAAATTTTTCCGACGAGGTTCTCCATGCAAATCACTTAACTTGCTGTCAGGAATGACCTGTTCACTTAATGGAGAGAGCTCTCTTTGATAACCAATGTGGATCAGAGGCGCAGAGTGCCATTAATAATTAAGTGAGAGTTAAAGCTCGTTTATCAAAAATGTAAATTTAGTTCACTTCAAACATTGTCCATGATTTCAAAAAAGAGTTATTTGAGTTGCTGAGACACATCTTGAATGTGAGAACCGCAACCTGATAAAAGAACTGTGTTATTAAATCTGAAATTTTACATCAAGCAGTTTATCACAAGTTATGATTACTTTTTGCTAGGTCTGGATATGCGCTTAAGTGGTTAGTCTGTAAATAATTGTGCATACTTTTCAAGTTCTCAGCAGTACTTACTGCTTTTTGTGTCCATTGCATGTCA
>OZ022238.1:22111168-22118668 GCA_963978895.1 Erpobdella octoculata | reverse complement strand
TGCTCTCGAAAGTATTCTTTAAAGCAACGACTTCACGTTCAGACCTCACAAGAAGAAAGATATCATCCATATATCGCGCATAAACAATTGGGGTTTCTTCTATTTCAGCGAAAGCAATCTCCTCTAAACGACCCATGTAAAAGTTAGCAAAGGTTGGTCCCAATGGAGATCCCATCGCCACTCCATCAATCTGTAGAAATAAGCTCTGGTCTAAGTGTCTGAATGGAGACTCTGTAGTACATACCAGCAGGAGCTCGTGCAGCAGAGATTCTGGAATCTTTGGAGGTGGCAACGTATCACTATGATAGACGTAATTGCAAATGATAGATATTGTATCACGAACAGGGACGTTAGTAAAGAGACTCTCGACATCCATTGTTGCAGCAATCCCACTTTGTCTGCAGCCATGAATAAGATCAACAAATTCCAGAGAGGATTGATTTCCAATAGTATAAATTTTATATTCTTTTGATTTGATAGGTAGAGTGTTTTTTCGTTTTTTCTTTTGTTAGTGTGCTAATTCTTTGACAATTTCGGTTCTTTCTGTTTGTTTACTTTTCTCGTTTTACTTTTGACCCTGAGGATGGCTGACATAGCTGAAACGGTCCGTCGGTCTGACAATAAAAGTTTAATGGAAAAGTTTTTGGCTAATTGTAGTCTCGAACAGAGAGTTTTGTGCCGAAAGGTCGAGAATTTGGCTCGAAAAGTTGTTTCTGCCAAATGGCGAGTTGTGTTTCTTAGAGCGTGTCTCAAAGATATATATATATATATATATATATATATATATATATATATATATATATATATATATATATATATATATATATATATATATATATATATATATATATATATATATATATATATATATATATGAGTGCTTTCTGCATTGCTACACCATTCATCCGATCCCATCCCCCGGTTCAAGGGAGCCAAAAAACCTTGCAGGCCAAATGTGCCTATGTACGGCTATCAATGGTAATTGTGTGATAAAATTCAAATTTAGTTTACGTTACAGCGTTTCAATCCTTCAAAAACTTTTAGCAAACCTATTTTACGTTTTATGGGCTAAAAAAAGTTAGGAAAAAGTGGAAAAGAGAAAATGAGCGCGAGCGGGAACGGTTACTGGAGTATGTATGCATGTATGTATGTATGTGTGTATGTATGTATGTATGTATGTATGTATGTATGTATGTATGTATGTATGTATGTATGTATGTATGTATGTATGTATGTATGTATGTATGTATGTATGTATGTATGTATGTATGTATGTATGTATGTATGTATGTATGTATGTATGTATGTATGTATGTATGTATGTATGTATGTATGTATGTATGTATGTATGTATGTATGTATGTATGTATGTATGTATGTATGTATGTATGTATGTATGTATGTATGTATGTATGTATGTATGTATGTATGTATGTATGTATGTATGTATGTATGTATGTATGTATGAATGCTGTATCGGATCTAGGGGGGGCAACTGAGAGCAAAAATGCGAGCGGGAAAGAGACAGGGAACGGAAAAGCAAGCAAGAGCGGGAATGCAACAGGGAGCGGAAAAGCAAGAAAGAGTGGGAATGCAACAGTAAATAAAAGCAAGCGAGAGCGGGAAAGCGTCCGGGATTGGGAAAGCGACTGAGAGCTGGAAAACGACCAGGAGCGAGTAAGCGACCGGGTGCGAGAAAGTGACTGGGAGCAGGAAAATTACCAGAAACGAACGGGAGAGCAAGCGGGAACGAGAAAACGACCAGTAGCGGGATTGCAAGCGGGGAAGGAAACGGGAGCGGGATTGCAAGCGGGGAAGGAAACGGAGCGAGAAAGACAAGCATTAGAAAAACCTCTAAAAACCCCGTGCAACGCGGGTACCCCGCTAGTTAATATATATAATAGCCCATGTCTGTGTAAGACGTTCTTGTTTGACGCTCTGCTATATATGGTAAATTAATTTTTATATAATAACTAGCGGGGTTACCCGGCGTTGCTCGGGGGGTTTTTAGAGTTTTTTTTATCTAGCTTCCCATTAATTCCCCGTTTTCTTTCCCGCTCCCGGTCGCTTTCCCGTTCCCGCTTGCTCTCCCACTCCCGGTCGCTTTCCCGCTCCCGGTTACTTTCCCAATTCCGGTCGCTTTCCCGCCCCATCTATCTCCTAATAATTTGTAATAACTTCTTAATATTAAGAAGTCCATTAGCAAGTAATGCCTGTTACGCTATTGTAAACAGTGCTTCGAAAACTTATGCAATGATCATGTATAGGCACTTTTGGCCCGGAAGGTTTTTTGGCCCTTTGAGCCTGGGATCTTAACTTTCCAGGCCAAAAGTTCCTATGTACGACCATCGAAGGTAATTGCGTAATAAAATTCAAATTGTGTTTACGTAACAACGTTTGATGGCTTGAAGCAGCTTTTAGCAAATCTATTTAACGTCTTATGAGCTCAAATAAGTCATGAAAGAGTGGAAAAGAAAAAATGAGCGCGAGTGGGAACGGAAACGGGAAAGCAAGCGGGAACGGAAACGGGAGAGCAAGCGGGGAAGGAAACGGGAGCAAGAGAGAAAAATGATAAAAAAAACTCTGAAAACCCCGAGCAACGCCGGGTAACCCCGCTATAATATGTATATATATATATATATATATATATGTATATATGTATATGTATATATACATATATATATATATATATATATATATATATATATATATATATATATATATATATATATGTATATATGTATATGTATATATACATATATATATATATATATATATATATATATATATATATATATATATATATATATATATATTTATAGTTCCCGCTCGCTCACCCGCTCCGCTCCGCTCATTTTGTGACGGATTTCAAATTTTTTTTTCTATATTTATTTATTTATTTATTTATTTATTTATTGGTACACAAACAGAGGGACCCAAAGGGCCACTAATACTGTTCGGACAGAACACAATAAAAACTAAAGAAAAACAAAACAAAATAAATTGTCTGATGTGAGGCGACGAGCCAGGCAAAAGTAAAACAGAAAAGTTGTGTTCAAAATATAAACTATATGACTATATATGAATATTAACTAATACATAATAGATGGATTAGTAACAACAAGGTAATCAGATAAATATTTGTATTTAGATCTAGGTACCAGATAGATACTAGTTTTTAAATGAGGATGTCACAGAAGGAGTAATAATAGAGCAATCAGATATCTATTTATATGTGAGAAAGTTTGATAGGTTGGCTTCCGATACGAGACATTTAAACCTACTGAGAGTAGTTGAACTGACAATATCGCTAGGCAATTGGTTCCATATATTAATAATACGATTAGTATAGAAAAATTTGGTAACATCAACTCTATTAAAGACAGATTTTAGCTTGAACTGGTGACCCCTAGTGGAATGATACATGGAGAACTGAAAACTATGTTTTAAGTCGGAATCAATAAAACCGTTCAAAAAGCTGTAGCACAAACAAAGATCACTGATGAGTCTTCGGTGTTCAAGTGATGGGAGATTGAGAGTTTTGAGTCTCACCGCATACGGAAGGTTCTTGAGAGCCGGGATCGCCTTGGTAAATCTTTTTTGAATTCTTTCGATATCGTCAATAAGATATCGGTGATGAGGATTCCACACCTGCGAGCAATACTCCAGAAGAGGTCGAACATATGTGCAAAAAGCTTGCTTAAGCAAATCTGGATCTTTAGATGTAAATGATTTAATGATGAGACGCGATCTCACAGACGCAACATGAACGATATTTGCCACGTGATATTTGAAACTCAGGCTAGCATCCACAATTACTCCTAGGTCTCTGATATGATCAACGTTCTTTAGTTGGTAAGAGTCAATGGTGTAGATGGGAGATTTAAGTTTTGCACCTGCGGGACCAAAAATAGAGAGAACAAAACATTTTTCCAGTGCCAAGTTCAACTGCCAGTCTTTGCTCCATACCAGCAAGTGGTCAATTGCCTTCTGTAAGTTGTTGGCATTAGGCTGGACAGGTACATACAGTTTGATGTCATCGGCAAATAGTTTAACTGAGATCGATCCCAACTCCACACTATCTGTAACATCGTTAATATAGATCAGGAACAGAGTTGGACCGAGAACACTGCCTTGCGGAACCCCGCTTGTAACAGCTCTTGGCTCAGACAGGCTACGGTCTATCTGAACCATCTGGCGGCGATCCTTTAAAAAGTCAGTGATCCATGCCAATAGATCTCCAGCTATTCCATAAGCTTCCAACTTTCTTTTTAATTTGAAATGAGAAATGGAATCAAAGGCCTTTTGAAAATCAAAATAAATTATATCCGTGCGTCTGCGTTCCTCCATTGACAATGACCAGTCAGATACACATTCAAGTAGATTAGTACAGGTTGACCTTGACTGTAAAAATCCATGTTGGTGTCGAGAGATGAGATTGTGTTCAATTAAATAGTGTTGCATGGTTTTATTAATTATTTTCTCCATAATGCGACAACAGGTACAAGTTAGAGAAATGGGTCGGTAATTAGAAGGATTGCTGGTGGGACCTTTTTTATGGATGGGTTGAATAAATGCTGTTTTCCACTCTTTTGGTAGTATTTTAGATTTTAAAGACGTGTGGAAAATATGACAAAGAGGCGTTGCTAGACTGGAAGCGCATTTCTTCAAAAGTAGGTTCGGAATGCCATCTGGACCAAGAGAACATGAGTTATTGAGAGATTTTAGCGTTTTCACAACGGTCGACGGCGTAAAGGAGACGTCCTCCAAGGAGCTCGGTGATCGAGGATCCAACATGGGATTAACGCCATTGTCGAATGTAAACACGCTTGCAAAATAGTTATTGAAAATGTTGGCAATTTCGGTAGCGTCAGATGTAGAGTTGCCATTTCCCGAATCAATGCTACCAATTCGAGGATGAGTAAATAGCTTACTGCTGACGTACCTGTAAAACGTTCCAATGTTACCCCCCAAGATAAGTTTTCTCTCAGTGGTAACTTGAACTTCCTTGGCCAATTTAGAACATTTCTTTGAAAACTCAACATAGCAAACCTTGTGTTTCAAAGCATCAGTAGCCTTCCATCTCTTCCAAAACCACAACTTGGCCTTATAAATCATTCTAAGAATTTTCGGAGTTTTTTCTTTTTTTGACCTTGATCCTTTAATACACAGAGGAACAAAATATGTCATAGCCATGTCCAACTGTTGTTTAAAGATCGACCAACAGCTTTCCACATCAAAGCAGTATTGAAAAACTTGATTCCAGTCGATGTCACTTAGATAGTAATTCATTTCCTCAAAACGTGCTCGTTTGAAGTCGTAGATATGTTGATTAGACGCACCAGTAGTTGAGACGGAGTCGCTAGTCCGGAATACAATCAAATTGTGGTCGCTGGTAGCTATTGGGCAAACAACATCTATTTTTGCAATAAACATGTGGTCAGTAGAAAGAATCAAGTCAAGAGTGCTCTCGCCACGAGTATGCTGGAACACAAATTGATGAAGTCCTAGATCGTTAAATAGATTCATGAATATCGTGTAGATTTTATTATTGGGATGAGAAAACTGTAACCAGTTGATGTCAGGTAGATTGAAATCTCCCATTAGGCATAGTGTGTGATTTGTTGAACAGATTATTTTTAAACACTCAATACTATCGATGGCATATTGATGAGCTTCCATGTCAAAACCTCCACTTCGGTAGTAGGCTATAATTCTACATGGAGTTGTATTCAGACGAATGTCAATGCAGACAACCTCAATATGCTTGAACTGATTTGGTATTTGGATGAGTTTAAAGACAACGTCCTCTCTAATTATGAGAGCCACACCACCTCCTCTGGTTTCTCTGTCCCAGCGACATGCAGAATATCCTCTAGGTAAAAATAAACTGTCGGGATCGTCTTTAGTAAGCCAGGTTTCAATAACACAAAAAATAAAAGGTTTATAATCTTCTAAAAATAGAGCAACTTCCGCAATCTTGTTATTTATACTTCTTAAGTTAGTTAAAGCCATGCGACTTCCAGGTTTAAATCCGAAAGGGCTGGCCACTTCCACCATCAGTCAGCAGCTTTGGCACACCTTGCACGGACCCTTTCACTTTTTCGCGTCTTTCACATCGTCGCAGGTAATTTTGATGGGCCTGTTCCTTAGTGAGATCGCGGTTAATGAAAACTCGCTTGGCGCCGTCATCCTTAGAAGCTCGAAGAAGCATGGAAGACTGTATCAGATCATCCACAGCCTCGGCACTAGAAAGAGTCACACAAATGAGTGTCTTGGATTGGTTTGGGTTCTTATTCAATCGTCGTGTCCTCAGAATTTTTGGCTTCACCGTCAGGTGGTTTTCACAAAAATTTGAGATAGTAATGGAGTCAGAAACAGCATCATCCAACATCATTCCAGAAATAACAGCATTGTTGGATCTCTTCTTCCTTTCCTCCTTCTCCTGTTCATGCAGCACGAATGAGCGAGAAACTGCCTCTAGCAGAGTCGAGTCATTTTTCTGCAAGCTAGCAGCATCTGGGAGCTTATTTTCTAGCCCTTCGAGCCTTGACTCAATGGTATTCATTCTCGAAGCCAGTAATTCCATTTTCGAAGAAGACTCCTTTAGTATCTGAACCACGTTGTTAAGCACCATCTCAAAGTTCCTATTCATAGTATCCATCACCTTCATCATATTATCGTTGAGTTTATCCGTGATTTTTGTCAGTATTGCCTCAAGACTCTCGAGAGTGATAGATTTGGCCATATTTAAACTGGGATACCCGCCGCAAAATCAACTCAAATTCGGGAAAAGGTCCTAATTAAAGCAAATTATAATTCGTACAAAACGTTTTTTATAAAACAGTTAGAAAATTTTAGTCAATTCGCATGAAAAATGCAATTACAACGGAACGGAGAACGGAGAACTTATTTTCCCTTATGATTCCCCTTGACTCTCAAGGTTGTGTGAAAATTTCATTACGATCAGATGAATGGTGTAGCAATGCATAAAGGACATATATACATACAAACATTCATTTATATATATATATAGATAATGATAAATAATTATACATATACTTAAAGAACTTAAAAATTTTTACCTTATGTAAAATAAATTTAAAATATAAAAAACTATTGATATTTATCTCTATTATAGTGCCGATAAATTAATTTCCGAGGACGCAGTCGATGAACTGAACTATCCTTCGGAATTTCTGCACAATCTAAAACTATCAGGAATGCCTCCACATATCTTAGCTTTAATGTGTGGAGTAATAATTATGCTTCAAAGCAATCTCAACCCCAAAAAAGACTCTGCAATGGAACTCGCCTGATCATTCGTTCATTGCAGCATAATTTCATTACTGCTGAAATTGTTTCGAAATGTAATAGCGTTGACACAGTGTTCATTCCCAGAATTGATTTAGCTCCCAGTGACGTCAATCTTCCATTCATACTTGAGCGTCGTCAATTTCCCATCATTTCTGCTTACGCGATGACGATAAACAAATCACC
>OZ022238.1:22071168-22106168 GCA_963978895.1 Erpobdella octoculata | reverse complement strand
ATTAATAAAAATAATAATAATTTAATCTATCCTTTTTCCTTTCATTTGTTTTGGAGTGCATAAGAACAATAGAACAATTTTTTTTTATTTCACTTATATCGCTTTCTAAAAACTTTTATTAAACTTTCTTTGTATTCTATTGCTAACGTTTTAGATACCAAGAATGCGCAAAAATCCTGAAGCAAAAAATTGGCGTTTGACAGCAGAAAGAACTCTGAGGTAAAGTCACTGTTATTGGAGGCGACTTTAGACTGCCAGTCGTCGAAAGAGGAACATGCACTGATATCATAGTGTTGTATAAAAGAAAGCAATCTTTGGCAACAGTTCAAAACATTAAAATTGCTAACTAAGATGCGAATAGGAACTTAAAATATTCACAACGACTGTCTTTTCAATTTTGAATCTGGATGTTTGCCTGAAATACCTAAGAAAAGCCTTTTTCGACGAAGGTTTTATTTCGTCCGGATAATTTGTGCACCAGGAAGTGATTTTAACACTTATGGAAACAAGATCATTGTTACTGCAGAGGCAGTAAAACTTCGAGGAATGTCATACAAAACATATAAGTGTGTTCAATATGTTGCAAAACTTTAAGCACAAGAGCTAATCGAGATACGTTCCAGACTCTTACGCAAGTTAGATAGCGAATGTAGTGAAAAACATATTACAATGTGGCATCGGTCATTTAACGCTAAGGAGCCACGCTTTAAAGGCCCTCATGCCTCGAACAATCAACAAGTTTGTAGATGACATGGTTGTAATATACAACAATTTTATTCGTCACATACAGTAAATAAAAGAACTGGATAAGAAATAACTCACACTGGTCAGGCCAACTCAGCTTTTTATATTTCACTGGTCGATAAATGAGTACCAGTTTCACGACTGGGGTCTAATAGGGTTCAGCACATTCCGATTTCGGAGAAACTAGCGGGTGGCAGATAACTGTGTGATCCCATATGCACCAGCAGTTCCTGGCGCTGCTGTGGTATTATCAATACGAAGTAGCGCCCTAATGTTCAATACATTTACATTTACATGCAACGTCAAGATCTTAAGATTAAACAAGCAAAAAACAACTGAATAAAAAGCTTAAAAAACTGCCTTCAACTGTTCGTACAAACTGTAGGTCTATATACACACTCAAACAGCCAGATACCATACACCTCAAAACATCACTAACACCCGGTATACCACTTCTGCCACGCTTCAAAGAGACGCACACGCTCGCTTTAGCGAGGTCAGGAAAAGTTCCACATTTCAAAAAGACGTTCACACTCGTCGATCAATCAACCAGGCTCAGATTTCAAGCATACTTCAAACAAAAACTAAATACATTTGAAATCACTTAATTGATATAAAAAACAGATTTTGTTTTTGAATAAAAGTAGTGGTAGCGAATAGCGCTGAGAACAGCTAAAAAATGTAGCAGCGCTACCATCAACGATCTTGTCAGCCAATAGTAGCGCCGCTACCTCTACCTCAAAAAGAGCGCCGCTACAGTAGCGGTAGCGCGGCGCTACCGCTCCTAACAACTCTGATAAAGATAAAGGTTTTCTTTATTCATCGCCTTGCTAAGTTGTTCGGAGGCAACCAATCTAGTCGGGACAAACAGAATTAAGAGAAGATAGTCTCATAATAATTCATTTCCTATTAGGGAACTCCATAAAACAATAATCTAAAAAGCGACACAGAGAAAATAAAGTCTTCATTTTATTATTACTTTCAATAGATTATAACACTATTTTAAAGAACCCGTATACCATAAACAATATTGTAACAATATACGGTACTAGCAGTCAGAAATGTAGTACTTGGTACTCATACTCGAGCACAACTCGAGTACCGTTTTCAAGTACTCGTACTTGTATTTGTATTCGAACCTTTGGTACTCGTATTCGTACTCGAAGCCTTAGTAATCGTACTCGTATTCGTACTCGTTATTCCACTAAGTACTTGTACTCGTACTCGTTATTCCACTAAGAATTCGTATTCGTACTCGTTATTCTACTAAATACTCGTCAAAGTTGTTTCGCAAGTATTAAGCAGCGTTAGATAACACTTGTTTTGATGTCTATGCAAAGTTGACCAGATATCTTGAGATGAGGATGGTGATGCCCTAACGTTTTGGCAAAATCATTCCCGTGATCTTGACAAACTATATTGCCCAGCACATTGTGTTTTTAGGTATTCCCGCTCATTCTCCAGTTCACGTTTCCACTCGCTCTCCCGCTTTCACTTCCGCTCATTTTGTGACCAATCTCAATTTTTATCATGAACATTTTCTTCTATTGACTCTCAAGTTTGTGTGAAAATTTCATTACAATCGGATGAATGGTGTAGCAATTCATAAAAGATGAACGGAAAAACAAACAGACAAACAAACAGACACAGTCATTTTTAAATAAATAGATATCAAAATTATTAAAAGGTACTGAAAATGTACTTGCTGAAAATTCCTTGTACTCGTACTCGTACTCGCAATCGAGACCTCAGTACTCGTACTCGTAGTTGATTCCCTGGTACTCGTACTCGTCCCTTAAGTACTCGCAACATCTCTGCTAGCAGTTCCCGTGGCGGCTTCTCTCGCTTAAAGTTAGAGAATTTGAACCCTGCATCCATATTAGAGTACTGCAGGGGCCGATTTTTTACGGCCCGGCTCGACCCAGTCCGTCGACAACTTGGCCCGGGCTGTTTCATGAGCCAAAAATCCAGGCCCAGCCCAGATGGTCTAATTTAGGTTTGACCTGCAGCTTCTGAGTTTATCAGCCATCACAGAACTCATAAAAGTGCAGCTACGAAGAAAAAAATATAACGTGTTGTGGCGAGACATATCAGATATGTTTACATATTTATGGAGGACAAAGTCCAACGAAGTGTAAAAGCAACTTAATAAAAACGCTAAAAAACCAATTTTGTATTCGTGAGCTACAACCATGGAGTAAATAAATAAAATATTAGCTATGTCAAATTTGCTAATAAAATTATGTAGTAAAATATAATTAATACTAGCAGTGCCCGTAGCGGCTTCGCTCGCATGAAATTAGAGAGTTTGAACCGTGCATCCATAGCAGAGATCATTTTTTAGGTCTCGGCTCGGCCCGTCGACAAATTAGCCCAGCCCGTTTAAAAAACCCAAACTCCTGGCCCGGCACACCCCGTCTGAATTAGGCCCGGCCTATTTTTACAGGCCTAGAAGTTCTATATACTTGATAAAAAACTTCGGCCCGTCCCACCTTGACCTCAGGTTTGGCCCGGCCAAACTGAAGACCCTAAAATCACTAAAATATCTATATACTTGGTGAAAAACCTCGGCCCGTCCTACTTTGATTTAAGGTTTGGCCTGGCCCGTGTGAAGACTCTAAAATAACGGCTTGGCCCGGCCGATGATAAACTGGACTTAGCTACTTTTAACCGGAACAAAACTTCAAAATACTAATTTTTACATTTGTAGCACTTACAGCTTGTGAGTAGCAGTTATTTTGAAATCAAATAACCCTTATTTCCACCCCACATTTGAGGTCCTGGTAACCAAATTTTCAAAAAAATGCTAAAACACGTATTTCATTATTTTTGGAGTAGAAACTAAATACTAATTTTTACTTCTGTAGCATTAACAGTTTTTGAGTAGCAGCTACTTTAAAAACCAAATAACCCAAAAAATGATGAAACACGTATATCTTTTTTTTTGAGTAGATACTAAGTATTAATTTTTACATCTGTGGCAATTACAGTTGTTGAGTAGCAGTTACTTTGAAAACCAAATAACCCTATTTTCCACCCCACATTTGAAGTCCTGGAAACCAAATTTTCAAAAAATTGTGAAACCCGTATATCATGAGTTTTAGAGTAGAAACTAAATACTAATTTTTGCTTTTGTAGCATTAACCGTTTTTGAGTAGAAGCTACTTTAAAAACCAAATAACCCAATTTTCCAACCCACATTTGAGGTC
Source organism: Erpobdella octoculata (assembly GCA_963978895.1). Lineage (NCBI taxonomy): Eukaryota > Metazoa > Annelida > Clitellata > Hirudinida > Erpobdellidae > Erpobdella > Erpobdella octoculata. Next base: position 22,102,215 of record OZ022238.1, on the reverse strand, counting down.
CGGAAAACCGAATTTTCAAAAAAATCTGTATACCAAATTTCAAAATCTCCTCATTTTTGGTTTTCGAGATATACATTGTTTTAGAAAAAAGTTTGTTTTCCAGTTTTTTTCCTTCAGAAGCAAAATTTTTAAAAATCCATTCTTAGCGGATGTTTACGCTATAAAAGTAATATAAGTTCCAAATTACACGTTCCTAGGATGAGGCGTTTGAGCTCGGCGTTGATTATCAGTCAGTCAGGACATGTTCTTTTATATATATAGATAAAAGAAAATTACTAGTAAGAGCAAGGAGAAGTAAAATAATAAAAATGAAATTTAAAGTTTTAAAGTTGCAATTATAAAATAATGGTATATTGTTAAAATTGAGAAAGTTCATTTAAATATACATTATATATACTAGCTGACCCAGCAAACGTTGTTTTGCTTTTTAAATTATTTTGGTTTCTTTATTAAAAGTTTAATGCTTGCTCTTCCGCTCCCGGTCGCTTTTTTTCTGATTTATATATATATATATATATATATATATATATATATATATATATATATATATATATATCGTTCGTATGCATGTCATCCGACCCCACGATCGTCGATATCTCTTCACATATATATATATATATGTGTGTGTGTGTGTGTGTGATGTGTGTGTTTGTATGTATGTATGTATGTATGTACGTATATTATAATCATATAACAAATTAAAACTAAAGTAATTCTTTAATGAACATTGTAACTACCACTACACAAACACAGACATAGCAAATAGCAAAATAACAGAATTAAAACCTACCCCACCAATCACATCTTTCTCCACGAAAGCCAGGAATGCATTCCCCCCAAACGCAAGTTCCCTCCATAAAATCACAAAATTCGGACGCACACATGCAGTTCATTTGACATCCATGGCCCCATGACAATCTGCCGCACACTGAAAATAATAAAAGAGCAAACTATAGCGTTTTATAGAAATCAAACACGTGTGCTAATACATTTGCTGCTAAAACGAGCCATTTATTTATATATTTTCTATAGGCGCGATGGGACAGCGGTAAAAGTCTTTGACTTTTGAGCTTGGGGTCCTGCATCGTAGTGGTCTTAAAATTGATTCGACGGTATAACGCCACTATAATATCATTGGAATTTTTATCTTTTATCTTTATAAACAACTAGCGGGGGTGCCCGGCGTTGCCGAGGTTTTTAGAGGTTTTTCTAATGTTTGTCTCTCTCGCTCAGGTTTCCTTTCCCGCTTGCTTTCCCGGTCGCTTTCCCGTTCTCGGTCGCTTTTCCGTTCCCGGTCGCTTTTCCCGTTCCCGTCCGCTTTCCCGTTTCCGGCCGCTTTCCCGCTCCCGGTTGCTTTTCCGCTCTCGTTTGCCCTCCCGTTCCCGGTATTTTTCGTTCCCAGTCGATTTCCCGTTCCCGGACGCTTTCCCGTTTCCGCTTGCTCTCCCGTTTCCCTTGCTCTCCCGTTCCCGCTCACGCTTGATTTCCTGTTCCCGTTCTCGCTCAGTTTTTTATTTTCATTCTTTTCTAACTTCTTTTAGCCCTTCAAAACGTAAAATAGATTTGCTAAAACTGGCTAAAACCTGCTTGAAGCCTTCAAACGTTGTTACGTAAACAAAATATGAATTCTAATACGCAATTACCAATTACCGCAACTATTAAAAATAATAACCAAGATTCAGTAAATAACGTATCCAGCTGAATTTCAGTTGTAAATATGTATTTATATAAAATTATAATTAAATAAAAAAAATTTTTTTAATTATTTGTCAACATTATTTCATATAAGGCGATCCAGGCCGAATTTTTCAATACCCTTTCTTAGTGAGCACCTAAAACTCAAAGGAAAAATATATTCCAAATTTTATTACAATCCGCTCAGTGGTTATTGCGATTTCGTGATGAGTCAGTCAGTCAGTCAGTCAGTGGTATTTGAGTTTTATATATATATAGATTTATGACATCTAAGTAGATTAGAAAAGATTGTTATATTGATGACCAGTTAATAGACCGCAACATTATTTTAAACTAAGCTCAAATCAACGATGTAATTCAGAGCTGTCCATCTTGACAAGGAGCGCCATGGCAATAAGCGGCGAAATTGCTATTGACTAGGCGGAGCGTATTATTAATATTGTTATTAGCATATTAATCCTGACCCTAGCCATGGACGTTTATAAAATAGTATCTGGACGGTCAGCCAAAAATAGCCTTTTGTTAAATTAATGACTGATTTTGCAATATAACCACTGATATAAAAAATATTTAAGTCATTTGATGATGGCTGTGTGGCGTTTAGCAATGACTTAGCAATTGAATCAGCAAGGTCATAGAGAGATGATTAAGCCTGTTTAACATTAGATATTTTTCCGACATTGTTTATGTCAGCCAAAGTCATACCAGAGAACTTCAGCAATAACATAGCTCAAATCTTCCTGCTGCTGTCAAGGACCGGCTTTACAGAAATTAAATAGCAAGCGCCAAATTATCGAGCCCATAATTTTCATCAAGACGTTTGCTGGTCTTTTTCAAAGTGCTGGTTGATGGAATAATAGTTACACGATTGTGAACACAGGTGAGTAATGACGATGAAACTTGCTTTTTGTCAGCAGTTTGGCTTGTTCTAAAACAAATTCAAGTTTGCGTTTTTTGTCCCTTTCTGGACTGCATTCTGTTAGGATATTTAGTGCTTCTTTTAAAATGCTAACAGCCATTTTTGTGAATGACTGCCATGTTATCGTTTTCGAAATTTCTGACCACGTCTTCATTCGAGCTGCCAAATAAATAAGCTGAGACATTGTTGTAACTAATCCGTTTGTTAACAAATCTTTGAATGTGTCGGCTGGAACAGGAACATCATCCACACTGACAACCGTTGGCAGATCTTCTGTCACCGAGACGCAACCAGCCACTTTAACTTTACCAGCTTCTACTTTTAAACAATAAATTAATAAAACGCTATAAATTGTGGTAATAGTGAAGTTTGTTAGCAGTGTCGTTTCGTTCTTCAGCCGTTCTGCCAAAAATTTTGGTGTTTGATTCGTTAAACAATTGTTTTATATATATATATATATATATATATATATATATATATATATATATATATATATATATATATATATATATATATATATATATATATATATATAAATTAATATCGGTTATCTATCTGTCTAAAAGCAACCTCACGGTTACTATAGATATTAATGATAACTTAGTTTTTTTATGATTAATGATTGCTTAGTTTTTCTGGTTATTTTTAGCTTATATTATTTATTCTAAAACCAGTTATATTTTGGAAATCGATACGTTATTTCTAGGCAAATAAACATTATAACAATTGGCGACAAAGGATAGGTATAAAATCACGCGATGGCAGATATTCAAAAGATAATTGATGCAGATGGAAAGAGCGAAAAAAGATTTCTAAAGCTAAAGAATGAAAATGCAGAGAAAGAAAATGAGTTGAGAAAAGAAAATGCAGCGACACAAAGAAAACTGTTAGAATTTATAATGTCCCAAAAAAAGACAGAGTCAAAAAAAACACTTTTTGATCGACTACGTCAGAAAGTGGAAAAGTTTTCCTACGAACCAAAAAAAGGACAATTTTTTAGTCTGTGGCTCAGACGTTTTGAAGACACTGTCAAAGGTCACGAAAAACATCTTCCAGACATCTTCGAACTCTATTGGACATCCACACATATGCAGTTTTCTCTACCAGAATTTCTCCACGACTTCCCAGTGACATTGGTTGGGAAGAAACCATCACAACCCTTGAACAACTATTTGGCCCTTTAGAAAAGTCTCTTTCGACTAAAAACAATATAAATTTATCCAGTTTTGGTTCAATGTGGAAACAAACGTCTTTTCAATGGCCAGTTTTTAAGGCGGTTGTGTCAAAGCATAATGTTACAATTTAATTCTTGACATCCCATTTTCCAGGCTTTGCCACTCTAAGCAGCTGTTTAACAGCGACCCTGTAAATTAAAGTTTTAAAACCATCTATGTGCTCTTATGAAGTTGAATCTTTCATAAGTTTTGTATCCCAATTCGACGATCAACTTCTGATTTCAGATTTTCAAGTTGGTGGCCTGTTCTTGCATGATTAATGCAGTCCATGTTGATGTTTGCAAACAATTATCGTAAAAAATACTGGATGCCACTTTGCTGATAACAAATGTGTCATTCCTTAAAAAATCCTAGTTCTGCCCAGAGCTAAAGCAAGACTAGGAGTCATAATGTGGGTTTTTGCTCTATTCATCTTTGATACACCATCAACATCACCCGAGTCTTGAACTGGATCTTGATCTCCATTCTCTTGTTCACATTTCTTGATGCTGTTGATCAATCTGATTTAAAAATAATCTAACTTTCTGATGCTTTGATCCATACGTGTGTTCGCCTTCTTGTATTTGCTATTGACTCTCGACGTTTTTGAGCTCTCCGGTTTCTAAGTTACCAAACCTTGTCACAGGACCAATTCATCCTTTTGTTTCTGAAAATGCAAAAAATGTCTTTTTTCTTGGATGGCAATAAGCTGTAGAGCAAGAGCATGAGCAAATTTAAAAAGATCTTCCAACTGTGTTAAATTTCGGTAGATTTTTGGGATATCTCAGAAAAATTCAAATTATCTAGAAAAAACTTTTTTTTAGTTTTGGTTTTAATATAATTTATAATATTAATTAATTTTAAAATAGCACTAAAAATTTTATAATTTTTTGCATTGCACTTTTGGTCAACATTTGAAAAACAATTAAACCCCTAGGGCCACCCTTAAAATTTGTTTAAAATAAAAACAATTTCACACAAAGTGTTTTTGAAAGTGAATTTGAATTTGTTTATTATTAGAACCAAAAATATAAAAATATAAAAAAACGTCTATAGAATCTAGCAATAAAACATTAATAAGTCTGAAAATTATATTTTTGATGAAGAGGATCAGGATCCTCTATACTGACAGAGGCTGGAGGACTCGCGACTCCTAAGAGATGCGATCCTTGAAAGCGTTTACTGACGCTGCTTTTTTGACCTGTGCACGGACCTTTAGATCATCTGATACGAGAACACCAAGATCACGTTCAACTTTTGTGACTTCGAGTGGTCGCCGCGTGCCGTCAATATGTCTCATAGAGTATTGGTGGGTTATTCTGTGTGAGCGACCGACATGCATGATTTTGCATTTCTCGACATTGAACTGCATTAGCCAAGTGAATGACCACTCAACTGCACGTCAATGTCAGCCTGGAGAGATGAAATGTCGGAAGCTGACCTGATGATGCCGATGATTTTGCTGTCGTCCGCGTACATTTTAATTTGGTGTGTGATAGTCAGTGATGGGCAGTAGTTAACTACTTTTAACTACTTTAGTTGTTAACTACTAGTTTAACTACATGGGAGTAGTTAAGGCAAAAAGTTTAACTACCCGAAAGTAACCGGTAGTTAAAGAATAGTTTAACTACTTTTTAGAGTAGTTAACTACAATTAGTTTAATTACCTAAAAGTAGTTGAAGTCTAAAAAAATTAAATCAGCCTGTATAATATTTTACGCAGCGATCTGGCTTCAAATGACTCAACAACAAACTCACTGCTCATGTATCTTCATCTAACAAGAGTTTTTCTCAAGTTTAATATAAGTCTACCAAGCAGTGCTGCTGTTGAGAGACTGTTCAGTTGTGCAGGTCAAATATCAGTGCCAAGACGGTGCAAAGTGTCTGACAGTATGTTTGAAAAGCTTGTTTTCCTGCGTCATGTACTCAAACGATAATCATCTACAGGTAATAAAACGATGTTTGACACCGTCTGAAGTAGATTGATTGACTGGATATTTAACTTATAGTTTTGTGTCTTTTCATTAATAAATTAAAAAAAAGTTGTCATGGCTTTATTTAATAAATTAGATGGAGAACATAATTAGTGGTGATCATGTGAGGCCTAATACAGCAATGCATTGTATTAGTGTACAAGTTTATAGAAAAAAGTAGTTAAAAGTAGTTAAAAGTAGTTAACTACTTTACAGTATTTAACTACTTTAGTTAAACTACCTCTGACAAAAAGTAGTTAACTACATAGTTTAACTACTAAAAAGTAAATGTAACTACAGAAAAGTTTAACTACTTGAAAGTAGTTTGTTGCCCATCACTGGTGATAGTGTCCGGTAAGTCGTTAATATATAACACAAAAAGTAATGGACCAAGAACAGAGCCTTGAGGAACGCCACTGGTCACATTCTTCCACTCGGACTCACAGCCTTCAATCAAAACGCGCTGCTTTCTATCTTTCAGTTACGCTTCGATCCATGTGAGTAGCATACCACGGATGCCGTAAGCTTTTAGTTCATGCAGTAAGCGTTTTTGAGGTACTCTGTCGAATGCTTTGGCAAACTCTGTATATACTACGTCAGCCACATAACCGTAATGAACAGCCTCAGTGAGTATGTCGCGAGTTTCAAGTAGATTTGTCAAGCAGCTTTTTTTCTTGAGAAAACCATGTTGATGTTTGCTGATTAAGCCGTTGACGACGCGGTGCTGCATGATGTGTTCATGTAGAATGCCCTCCAATAATTTACAGGGCACAGAGTGAGAGAGACAGGCCTGTAGTTAGATGGCTTGAGCTTGCTGCCTTTTTTGAAGATAGGGGAAACATTTGATTTTCTACATGTGTCCGGTATAACTCCGGACATGAAGGAGCGCATGTAGATGAGAGCCAGGTGTGTGGCAAAGACAGCTGCGCAACTGCTGAGAACGCGTGGGTGCAAACCGTTAAGACCCATCGATTTAGTTTTGTCTAAGCTATGGAGTCTTTTTTGAAGAATAGCTGTAGAAAACCAACTTTCATTTACATCACAGATTGATTCGGTGCGATCTGTAAAAGCAGGCATGTAACCCTCAGGTTCGATGACAAAAACAGATTGAAAATAGTCATTGAGTGAGGAACAGATTTTTTCACGGTCCGCAGTTATGGTGCCGTCGGTTGTCTGGATAGAGTTGATGTGGTCTTTTACATACTGCTTGCTACGGACATGTGAATGAAGAAGTTTTGGATTGGATTTTGAAGCGCTGACTAGTTGTTCCTCATACGTAAGAATTGCCGACTTGACTGTTTTAGCTACACGCTTGCATGCCTCTTGATGAGATTCTCGTAGAATAACTGCGGAGTCGCGCCCCGATGCGATGTATTTAGCCCAGACTGGCGCTTGACTCTGGTTGCTTTTATAACTTCGGGTGTTACCCAAGTTTCTTTTTTCGGACAAATGGAGTTGTTGTAGAAGGGATGTGTAGTGCAACCGCTTCGTTGTATCGGTCGATAAAAAACTGACATCGGTGTTTGAAATACAAGATGACAGCGCATTGTAGTCAGCTTTGCTCCATATGAAACGTTTGTGCGACGGAGAAACACGTGAATTGTTCAGACCTGCCACAGCGAACCGACCGGTCATAAAGCAATGGGATTGGCCCATGGGCGTGTATCCAAGTGAGTCCGCTTCAAACATCTCGATAGCTCGGTCGGGGTCGTTGGTAATAATGAGGTAAAAAGTGCTGCTAGGTGCAACATAACGATAACTGCGGTACGTCGGAATCGTTACAACAGTTACAAGCTGTGTAAAGTGTCACTAGGATGTTCGTTAACTATATGGGCAACTGTTGCCACGCCACCACCCACGTCGATTGGAGCATATTTTGAGTGAGAAAAATTAAAATCGCCATAGAGCAACATAAATGAGCAGCTCAAGGCGGAAAGTGAGCTGTTGTGACTGAAGCAATACATTGTGTTAGATAGTCGTCGTTCAAGTCATGAGGGCGATATAAACAACCAATGAGGAAAGTTTCTCCACCGAAACGAATGACTCGTATCCAAGTGAGTCAGCTTCAAACATCTCGATAGCTCGGTCGGGGTCGTTGGTAATAATGAGGTCAAAAGTGCTGCTAGGTGCAACATAACGATAACTGCGGTACGTCGGAATCGTTACAACAGTTACAAGCTGTGTAAGGTGTCACTAGGATGTTCGTTAACTATATGGGCAACTGTTGCCACGCCACCACCCACGTCGATTGGAGCATATTTTGTGTGAGAGAAATTAAAATCGCCATAGAGCAACATAAATGAGCAGCTCAAGGCGGATAGTGAGCTACGAGCTGTTGTGACTGAAGCAATACATTGTGTGAGATAGTCGTCGTTCAAGTCATGAGGGCGATATAAACAACCAATGAGGAAAGTTTCTCCACCGAAACGAATGACTCGTCAGACTTGTTCAATAGCTGGAGAGTTGATCTGAGGAATGCCGGTCTCACTGGTCACAACTTCATCCACAAAGTAGATCGCAACACCTCCTCCAGCGCTCCTCTTTCTGTTTTTATGGTGCAGTTGATAGCCAGCTATGGAGGTGTCTGAAGATTCGTTAAACAATGTTTCCACAAAAAACATGACATGTGGTCTAAGCGATTGGTCGAGGGCTGCTATTCTTGCGGTTAGCTCATCGCGTTTATCTTCATTGAGCGAGCATGGGTTGTTGGAAAAAACCGAAAGTGATTTAGAGACGAGGTAGGTGAAGAGGATTTGGGCTGGCTTGTCTTGTTGGGGTGACGCATTCTCTGTGGCTTTTGCAAGAATGAATAATTGGGCCTTCTTGAATTTGTGCAGTTGATTGCCACGGATGCCGTATCGAAAGGGCGAATCGTTACCAGGTTGAGCATTGAGTTTCTTTCTTTCTTGCCTCAACTGGTAGTTTAATTGTCTTTCTGCCTTTGTCAAATCCAAGCTGATATAAACGGACTTGTACGTACTCTTGCTTCTCAATACTTTAGCTGCCAAGAAGATCGGGTTTCTGAGACTTGCATCAGTTAGTTCCACGAGGATTGGGCCCGGTTTTGCTTGATCTTTAGATTTTAATCTCTTTATGCAAACTGGTTTTACCTCAGACTTGCCGATTGAGCAAAAAAGATCTTTTACAAACTTTTCGTTTTCAGATCTTTTGTCAACTTGCACTGCACACGACGGTTCCAGAACTCCGTAAACGATAACATTTTTCTTTCTTTTCTCTCTATCATTCAGTTCATTCATGGAAGCATTCACAACTACTAACTGCGCAGCTGGCTGTTTTGATTTTCCGCCACCTGATTTAACTACCTGAACCCAATCGTTGCCGATAGTCGGAGGTTTCAATGATGATTTTGCTGCTGTTAATTCTGTGGTCAGCTTCATGATCACAGTTAAATTGTCTTTTTCTTTGGTCTCTAGGAGCGTGACTCGCATGGACAGCGACAAAACATGAGAAGAAATCTTGCCGCACCACTCGTGAAGAATTTTTGAGGCTTATGAGTGGTTACTTTGTCCGAAACTCGGCCAGTTTTTTTTCCAACAAAAATTCTGTATTCATGTTGATGCGTAAAATAATCAGTTTCAATTACCGCTCAGACAACACGCCGATAAGCACTTCGCTCCAGGTGATTAAAACAATAAAAAATAAAAAATGAACGAGATATAGATAAAAATAAAGCTAATTATAAAAATATAAATTTAAAGATATTTATTACGCGAAAATACACAAAATACGACAAATTTAACGGAGATAATAATCCAATAGATTTGCTCATTTTTCTCCCAACAGCATTTATATGATTTGTCCAGGACAGACTTTCCGTAATGGTAACACCAAGAAACTTTGTGAACCCCACTCTGGGCAGTGAATAACCAACATAATTAATACAAAATAGAGGAAGAGCATTTAATTTAATTTTTGTTCCAAATATCATGTAGTTTGTTTTGTTGATGTTAATTTTGAGACGATTGGCAAAGAATCACTGAGAAAATTTCTCTAATTCAGTGTTCATCACAGCTGTAACATCATCTATATAATGTCCAGAACAGAACAAATTAGTGTCATCAGCATATAATATTGTGGAGAGCAGTTTAGAAGTTTCAAATATGTCATTAACAAGGATGTTGAAAAGTAGTGGGCCTAGGATATTCCCTTGTGGAACTCCTATGGATATGGCTCTCAAAGTTGAGTTTGTATTGCTAAGAGAAACTAGTTGTCTTCTATCTTTCAAATAGTTAACAAACCATAAATGTGCAGTCCCACAAATGTTTGCTTTGGTAGGACGGTATATATATATATATCTATATCTATATATATATATATATATATATATATATATATATATATATATATATATATATATATATATATATATATATATATATATATATATATATATATATATATATATATACCGTCCTACCAAAGCAAATGGAAGCAAGTCCCCGAAACATGATTTCGTAATAAACGTAAAACAAATCTAGGTTTTACCAGTAGTGCTTTTACCAGTAGTACTATATTAGTTGGGTACCCGGCGGAGTCCATGGTTTTTAGAGGTTTTTCTAATGCGTGTCTCTCTCGCTCCCGTTTCCTTCCCCGCTTGCTCTCCCGCTCCCCGCCACTTTCCCGTTCCTGCTTGCTTTCCCGTTCCCTTTCCCGCTCCCAGTCGCTTTCCCGCTCCCAGTCGCTTTACCGCTCCCAGTCGCTTTTCCGCTCCAAGTCGCTTTTCCGCTCTCGGTCGCTTTCCCGATCCCGGTCTCTTTGCCGTTCCCGATCGCTTTCCCGCCCCCGGTTTATTTATAATAAAATAAAATATATATAAATTATAATGGATATATAAAATATAATATAAATATATAAAATATAAATCTTGGGCAAACAGAAAGAATGACAGAATGACAGAAAGACAGACAGACAAGAAAGCAAGTTAAGAAAAGCGTGGTAACAAACAAAAGCCGTTATTTTTGACGGAGTATTTCTAGTGTAGGTATAAAGACAAGAATTAAAATACAAACAACTTAAAAAGCAGAGTTTTTTAACCAGCATGTCCTATTTCATTTGAAAGAGTAATTGCCAGTTAGATAAGTACCTGTGTAAACAGCGGCTGTAGAAGAGACTCCACAAAACAATGTTGACTGAGTGTCACAAGTATCTTTACAGGTGTCCTGATCGCTGATTATATTGTCGTACCAATTTGAACAATAACACGAGTCTTTCTAAAAAAAATTATGCAATCTAATTACATAAAAGCTCTAATTTTTAAATTCAAGTGCATGGTTAGAAACCATCCATAAATGACGTCACATTAATTTGGCTGATTAGTACTCCTCTTTTCTTGCAACACGTCGTCAGTATATCAAACCCCACTGAAATATAACGCCACAAGGTCTGCACCCCTTCTCTGAAATTAATGTTCCAAAAATAAATACAGATTCCAAATTATTTTTACTGTCAGTAAAAAGGACTGCGGGTTTCTATGGAAAAAAACATGATTAAAAGCAAGTAGCCTAGTTATAATTTGTTAAAATAGGTGTCATGTGCACATTGAAAGACAAAGATAGTAGTGTCCAACCTCAACTCTATTTGTATGATGCTCAACATTACAACATGGCTCAGTCACAAAATTATTTTGAGAAAATTAAAATTCAATGCTTTAATTCAGTTTGATATGACTTCATATATCATAGACTTTTTCCCTCTTCCTTGTCACGCATCGTGACATATGTTCGACACTCCGTTTCTCTAATTGTGTGACGTCATCTATGGACGTTCTCTTAGTCAAACTATTTTCAAACAAAACAAGCAAACAAATTGAAGCAACTTTCAGAAAATTAGGTATTCACTTAACCAGAAATGCATAATACAAATTTTATTTATTATATAACATGGAGGTGTTTGTCACATGAGCGGAGCAACAAAAGCGGTTTGTGGATGTGCAAAAGAAAGGAAAGATAAAGTGTCAGGCACGCTGAGAGTGTTTTCTAAACAAGATCGATTACTACACGGGCTGAATTTTTGTGGCCGGGCGTGGCCTTTCAGCAACTCCACGGCACGTTTTATAGACCAAAATTCTGAACTCGACCCGTGTTTATTTGAGCTCGGCGCGGTCTGGTTTTTTAAGTCTAAAAATTCTATACTATGGCACAAAAATTACGGACCAGCCCGGTTTGGCTCAGCCCGTTTGAAAACCAAAAATCGATGCCATGCTGAGCCCGTGAAGTACTTGAACACAAAAGAAGCGATTTTCAAGATTAATTTATTGTTTTACCAAATGCCAACAAAGCTCAGAACGCAAAGAATCACACGTCTGGTGCGTGCTGCAGTGGAAGACGACACAGGACAACGTATTTTTAAAACAAGTAAAGGAAGCTTTTTTCCTTTGCCGATAATCACTGGCTGTTGGTTCAGGAAGCGTGATAGGCTGCCTTCGATTTTAAAGGGATCTATCTTGGTTATGTCAGTCATGATTACGAATTCGATCAATTCATCGGGGTGGTTATCCACCGCTGGTTGTTGTTGCATGTTCTGGGTTTCTTGGTTGCTGGCTTTCATTTGGACTGAAATTAAGTTCCTTAAGCCTGCTAGGACCTTAGCGGGGATACAAGTTTCAGCAAGGATCTACATTAGTATCTCTTGGGATTATGCTCCCCTGACTGCGGTTGCTCTGCAGTGCTGGGTTTCCTCTGGGGAGGAGTGGATTACTCGCGGTCGGAAGCTTGTGCCCATATTTCTTCGATGATGTTCCTCGAAGGCTTGTTTATTTTCAACTTCTTTTTCGGCTCTATGAGACTGGGCGATAATTCACAGCACGTGCGAGATAGCAATAAAATAAATTCAGAAAGCTGGCAACAACATCAACGCAAACCACTCTTCACTCCTAACTACTCCCGCAAATTTTCTTATATAGCCTTACATTATGCACAAGCTCACGTGATCACCTGACACCACGTGATTGTTTGACACACAAAATTTAACAATTGCGAATATAGCCCTACATTAAAACCATAGCCACAAATATATATAATTTACAGTCCAAACAGATAATTCGTTTTGCTATTCGATACACTAAAAAGTTTCACAATCGCGATGATACAGAGAGCCAGAAACAAAAATTTGTCAAAAGGAGTTATGGTAATTAACAAAACTAACAAGCCAATCGCATCACAGAACGAAAGCTTACGTCAGCACGCGCCAACATTACAAGAAAGTGTGCTTAAATTAAGTTACATTTTAAGCTACAACCAGTGATGGGCAGTAGTTAACTACTTTTAACTACTTTAGTAGTTAACTACTTTTAACTACTTTAGTAGTTAACTACTTTTAACTACTTTAGTAGTTAACTACTAGTTTAACTACATGGGAGTAGTTAAGGCAAAAAGTTTAACTACCCGAAAGTAACCGGTAGTTAAAGAATAGTTTAACAACTTTTTAGAGTAGTTAACTACAATTAGTTTAACTACCTAAAAGTAGTTGAAGTCTAAAAAAATTAAATCAGCCTGTATAATATTTTACGCAACGATCTGGCTTCAAATGACTCAACAACAAACTCACTGCTCATGTATCCTCATCAAACAAGAGTTTTTCTCAAGTTTAATATAAGTCTACCAAGGAGTGCTGCTGTTGAGAGACTGTTCAGTTGTGCAGGTCAAATATCAGTGCCAAGACGGTGCAAAGTGTCTGACAGTATGTTTGAAAAGCTTGTTTTCCTGCGTCATGTACTCAAACGATAATCATCTACAGGTAATAAAACGATGTTTGACACCGTCTGAAGTAGATTGATTGACTGGATATTTAACTTATAGTTTTGTGTCTTTTCATTAATAAATTAAAAAAAAGTTGTCATGGCTTTATTTAATAAATTAGATGGAGAACATAATTAATGGTGATCATGTGAGGCCTAATACAGCAATGCATTGTATTAGTGTACAAGTTTATAGAAAAAAGTAGTTAAAAGTAGTTAAAAGTAGTTAACTACTTTACAGTATTTAACTACTTTAGTTAAACTACCTCTGACAAAAAGTAGTTAACTACATAGTTTAACTACTAAAAAGTAAATGTAACTACAGAAAAGTTTAACTACTTGAAAGTAGTTTGTTGCCCATCACTGGTGATAGTGTCCGGTAAGTCAAAGCTGAACAGATTAGTTGGCTCACCCCATCAGATATCAGACATGTGCTGTTTAGAGTACCAAATAAACAAGTAAAGATAAAAAAAATTGTTTAAATTTTGCCTCTTTATCTGAGTCAACGAACTACAATTTTTGAATCTTAAACAACCGTTACGCTCAATCTTGTACTTTTATTTAATTTGTTATTAATAATTTTGTTTATTACAACAACACTAACTTTCATATAAAATCGATTTTGATTAATTTTAATTGATTTAAGGTAGGCAGTCGCACAGTGAAAAATCGCATGAAGACGTACGAGTTTGAGTTGGGCCGTTTATATCTCGATAATTCAGGCGTCTATACAGTTTTTGGTTACATCAGGAGACTCGTAAAAAATGCGGGCATTCAACGAAGCCAATGAATACACTTGGCCACGCCTACTTATTCTATGTTTGATCATCACAGACAAACAAACTAATGAATACACTTGACCCAGATTTGATCACCACAGACAAACTAACTAACCAACAAACAGAGCGACGAGTGAAGTTAAATAAAAGCATTTAAAAAGGCTTAGTTTAGTTATGAGGCTGGTAAGCTAAATGGTTTTTAATGAAATTGGGATTGTGGCTGGAAGAAGCCAAAAATTGTTTTTCAAGTATTTCCGAGACGTTGATGAAGTTTGTGATAGGTCGGTAGTTTTCTGGGTTATCTGTATCTTTCTATGGTTATTTAAGGAATGGAGTGACAATGGCAGACTTGAAAGAATCTGAAATGATGGCCTGGTTGAAACATAAATTGGGAAGGGTTGCTATAAGACAAAAAATAGTGAAGAAGAGGACTTAATGATAAAAGTTTAAAAGAAGTCAGGTAAAGTTTTTTGCAAGGAAATCAACAGAATCATTCAGGTGTCACTGGGATAGAGTTTCTAGGGAATGGTCATAGTAAGGAAAATCAGGAAAACAGCCAATTCCTGAGTTTTGATTTTTAAACGCAATTTCCAGGTTCTGAACCACATCCACAAAGTAAGTTGAAAAATAGTTACAGAGTTTACTGTTTTTGTCGTCGGATCTAGCCACCAATGGTTTGTTAGAGTGTAGAAGAAGCATGAACAGACTCATTTGGTTTTGCAACTTGTGCTTTGTATGATAAGTTAGTTGTTGATGAGTTTGTTAGTGAGACAACAATTTAACCTGTAGGATCTTCAAACCGATTTATTCCAACCCCGCTTTCAGGCAGCGACGGAAGTGTTTGTCTTCAACAGCTTTATCGGATAGACACGGAAGTGAATTTTGGCAAGCGGCGAGTATAAGTTGTCAGTGGGGACAGTATTACTTATCAAGAAATTTTTTTTTTTTGAAAACTTTTTTTAGTTGTAAAATTTCACCTTCATAAAATAAAAACTGAATTCTGCATTGTAGCACATCCTGAGACATCTTTGATGTGTAACGCTTTTGTTCAACGGTCGGGTCTGAGGGCTAGCGCTTGAACAGCCCATAAAATGAGTATTCGCATCTTGGCTTTTAACAACTACAAAATGCAAAAAATTACTTAAGTTAGCTTTCGATGAAATTTTAGAAAAATAAACAACAATAATTTTAAAAAAAGTTAATTGGGTTTGCCAAAACATTTAAAAGGCTCTCAAAAAGATTTCTCAGCAATATAGAGTTACAAAAGTAGCGAAAAAATAATATTCCAAACGTAGAGTGATGGGTAGTATCAAATTACTTTTTTCAGTAACAAGTAACAATAACGAATTACTTTTCAAAATTGTAACAAAGTAACAGTAACAAATTATTTTTTAAAGTAACAGCAACAGATTTTTAAAATTTTTACTTGTTAATTTTTATTTTTGAGATAGAAAAAATTATTTTTATATTTTTATGTCTTTTTTCTGCTGCGGCAACACTCTATATCATGGCTATACAAACTTCTTTTTTGTTATCGTTTACTCTTTCGGAAACGTTTTGCGAGTTCACAGATCGTGTTTTGGGATCATAGACGTTAATAAAGAGTTAAATTTTGGAGGAACTGGTAATGACATCGGATCGGCAAATGTTTTCAATACTAATTATTAGCCATCAATTAACAAAAACATACCTTGCAAATAAGAATCAATTCCATTGGTTTTCGAAGTAACAAGACTTACCGGATAATTGAATCGCCATTTATTTGCGTAGCGATCGTATTCGTAAACAACATAGAAGTTAATAATAGATGGTATAAACAACGAAATAAAATGTTTTGAACATATTTTCTTAAATTAAACAAATCTTTTGTCGATATTTTTTTCAAAAATTTTACAAAACTTCTAATTCGAGCCATCCCGACCCACCGCAAATTGAAAATTCTCGACTTAGCCCATAAACAACTCTGGTACAAAGTATGAACAACATTATTTAGAGCACTTCTCTGTACCTACCAGGAATGTTAAGATTGATATTGGCCAAATACCAATACACTATTGGCATTAACTTATTGTTATTGGGAATGCTATTGTCTAGGGATGTCACGGGTACCCGACCCGAACCCGAAGTTCGGTACTACCCGTTCTTTTTTTGATACCCGAACCCAAACCCAACCCCGAAATTTTGAAAAATTGAAACCCGAACCCGAACTATTAAAAATTTGAAACCCGAACCCGAACTTTTACAAAATCAAAACCCGAACCTGACATTTTCAAAAACTAAAACCCGAACTTCAACTTGAATGTTTGTGAAAATTGCAAGGCGACACAAACTTTGTAAAAGTTGATAAGTTTATTAGTATTAAATAACATTATGCAACTTGTGTTTAATAAACAACAATTTTTCAGCAGTCTTGCCTGATAATCGGTTCCGTCACGGTTCATAAATGATAGAAGCTCCACGCCAGAAAAATGAACTCTTCGTAATTAACTCTTTATAAAAGTTGTGTTTATACAATCAATTTGCAAGTATTTTAATGTATCAATTTATTATATGGAACCATTAAAACGCGAACTCTAAAAATTTTTGTAAAATCATTTTTGCGTAACATAGCTGTGTCTCAACAATCTATAATTTGAATGTCTTTTGATATATTCATTTATTATACGGAATAATTAAAACGCGAACTATACAAATCTTGTAAAATCACTTTCGCTTTAAATATTTTGCACATAGGCCACTTTATTGCTACCTGTATGAGCTAGACCACTAAGTTGCCAGATTAGCCGGTGGAGCCGATTTGCGAAAGTACTAATCCGTGAATTTAAATTTTTTAATTTCTTACATAATAACTTATCTAGAAACCCAAATATAACCCAAGATTATTTTTATATAGCAAGACTTAAAACACCTGGTGTAAAGGACTATAAACTATTATAAAAAAAAATATATAGCAAGAACTCCCTGTTATCAAAATAGCCTTTTCCAAATTTAAACTCCAAGCAAGACTAAACAACATATAATATTAAAATAACTTTTTAAAGTACCACATTTTTGTGAACTGAAAAGAAGAAAATAAATTTTTTCTTGACTGTGTGAGAAAGGTCTTAATGGAGGCATGCATTAATTGTGGACATTCGTTCAACAAACAAGCCATAAATTTTTCAAACTCAAAACGTGGGCGCCATTTATATTCAAAGAAACGTTCTATCCTCTTTAAAAATAGCAGATGGTTAGTTTGAGTGAAAGGCGCCCCACGTTTTAAGTTTTAAAAATGTATGGCTTGTTTGTTGAACAAATGTCCACAATTAATGCATGCCTCCATCAAGACATTTCTCACACAGCCAAAACAAAAATTATTTTCTTTTCAGTTCACAAAAACGTGGTATTTTAAAAGTTTTTTTATTATTTTATTTTCTTCTTAATAGTGCATTAGAAAAACGTGATTTTTAAGTATATATATATATATATATATATATATATATATATATATATATATATATATATATACTTAAAAATCATATATATATATATATATATATATATATATATATATATATATATATATATATATATATATATATATATATATATATATATATATATATATATATATATATATATATATATATATATATATATATATATATATATATATATATATATATATATATATATATATATATATATATATATATATATATATATATATATATATATATATATATATATATATATATATATATATATATATATATATATATATATATATATATGTATGACTCTACTAGGAATCGAACCCACGTGTCTACGGCAACACCGCCTCGCCTAAATGCAAGCGCTCTTACCAACTGAGCCACCGACCATCCCCAAAAAATATACATATACATATATATGTATATATATATATATATATATATATATATATATATATATATATATATATATATATATATATATATATATATATATATATATATATATATATATATATATATATATATATATATATATATATATATATATATATATATATATATATATATATATATATATATATATATATATATATATATATATATATATATATATATATATGGTGTCTACCTGAGTTGCCGACCGCAATGACGTATCAACTTGCCGACCGATGTTTTTTAAGATCGTACTAAGTTGCCGACCTCGTCAAAAAATTTTCTATTTTATTTTTTATTTTTAGCTAATATAATCGTTCAAAAATAACGAATCATTTAAATAATCCAACTGAGACTAAAAAGAATCGTTCAATCTTATTTGGTTCATTTACATAATTAGCGTGGAGGCGGAGCTCAAAGAACTTGCCAGCCAATGTCAAAGAGCCTCAACTTTGGTTTATTACCATCACACGGTCAGTTTCTCACGAGGTTAAGCGAAAAGTAAACGTAAATTAAAAAGCAGCTCTACTTTATTCTACTAGCATAATAGATTTAAATATGCAAATAATGGATAAATAAATAAACTTAACTATTGCGCAGCGAACCAGTAAGAATCATTTTTATTGTTAAGAAAAACATTTTTAATTAATATTAAAAATAATTATTGTTAAAAAAAATTTAATGAAGAATAAAAATATTATTTTTTATTTAAATTGACACTGTACTGAACAGTACGCAACAGTCTTTACGTATCAATTTTACCAGCCACATGCTGGGAGTGTGCCTTTGAAATTTTTTCCTCCAGTCGGATATATTTCGGCTTTCTTCTCGGAGGAGATGCACCAGCTTCAGATTTGCTTATGTCTTTCTCCGCAGAGGCTTGACAAATCTTGATTGCGTGAATGTAAATAAATATATTGGGATGGACAGGCAAACATTTATTCTGTCCAGAGTGCCAACCCTCCATGGCATTATTAACTTAATTGCCATGGAGGCGGAGCTTACCGAACTTGCCAGCCAATGTCAAAGAGCCTCAAGTTTAGTTTATTTACATTAACTCATTCTTTTAACAAAAATATTATTGCTGTAGTATAAATGAATTGTATTATTATTATTATTATTGTTTAAATACAAAATAACAAAGAGTTGTTTTTATTTTCTTGGTGGTCGGCAACTTCATACGCTTTGATAAAACGCTGGTCGGCAAGTTCGACGTTATTGGCGAAAATCGATGGTCGGCAACTCGGAGGTCGGCAACTCGGTACGGCACCATATATATATATAATATATATATATATATATATATATATATATATATATATATATATATATATATATATATATATATATATATATATATATATATATATGTTATAACTTAATTATTCTAAATTAACGATAATAATTATAATCTAACTATTGTGGTTGCTAACACTTATTTAGATCTTTTTTTTTTTTTTTTTTTTTTTTTTTTATAATAGTTTATAGTCCTTTACACCAGGTGTTTTAAGACTCTAATGACTGTATGTAGGAAGCACTTAAGTACTTCCTGTCGTGGATCAGAATTTGATCCTTTTTACTTTTCCCTCCTCCTTTCTCCAGGCTTGGGACTGGCTCGCAATTAGCGAGGCGGAGTTTTATTTAGATCTGCAGTCAATTATTTGAAGTAACTAAAAAGGAAATAGGACAAAACTTAAATATATATATATATATATATATATATATATATATATATATATATATATATATATATATATTATATATATATATATATATATATATATATATATATATATATATATATATATATATACATATATATATACACATACATATATAAATACATACATATAGCCATATATATATATATATATATATATATATATATATATATATATATATATAGCTATACAATAAATATGGCTATAAATCCATACTCCCAACACCTCCCTCTCTTTATGGAAAATCATATGATTTTCTAATGGGGTCCAGTACTGTTCGTTTTGGAGGGTTGCAATAGCGTTCAGGTCTTGCCTCCGGTTCTATTTCTGTTGGAATGTGTGTAAACTCCTCCGGATTGACTTCATTATCCATATGGCTCGGAACATCCTCATTCTCCGTAACTCGAGGGGTTGCGTTTATGTCTGGTTTCAACATCTCTTCCTCTACTAGGAAAACAATTCTTACTGGGGCTTTCTCTCCATCACTTTTATCTTGCAGAGGTACTGGCATGTCGAATGTCTCAAACATTTCTTTAAGTGCCCGTTCTAAATTCCTTAGTCCTAATTTATTTGTATGCCTTTTTGTAATCCTTCTGTCAATCTCAACTTCGTAAACCGTTTTTCCAATTCTTTTCAAAATCTTCTCTGGTATCTATCTGGGATGGTTTGGATTTTTATTATCTCTAGCGTACACCGCATCTTGTTCTTTAAAGACTCTCGGTCTTGCCCCATTCCTTTTGTCAAACTGTCTCTTCATGCAAGATTTTTTTTCTGAATAATATTCGTCTTTTTTAGTACTTAGTTGTAAGTCTGATAGTGGTGTTCTAATTTGTCTCCCCAAAAAACTGTCTGCGAGAGATTTTTGATGTGGACTATAAGGACATGGTGTAGATCTATAACACAATAAAAACTTTTGCACCAATTTCTCGGTAATTTCTTCACTTTTCAACTTTTGTATGGTTTTTTTAAAAGTATCAACAAATTTTTCTGTTTGACAATTACTTTGTGGATGAAAAGGAGGTATTCGGATATGACTGATAAACTTTGACTGACAAAACCTTTCAAATTCTATAGAGATAAACTGTGTTCCGTTATCTGATACCAATGTCTTGGGAAATCCATACCGAGCAAACATTTTGTTCAGCTTGCAAACTGTCGTTGTTGAAGTAGCCACACTCATTTTTACCAATGCTTTTATTAACTCGTCGGCTCTGTTTCTCTGTCTGTTTCTATGTCTGTTTCAAATCTTGCAATCAATTTTTGAGTCACTTCCTGATGATAGATTTTTTTCAAATTTTGCATACATGCTCAAGATAGAAGACAATGCAATATTCAATTATTAGTTTTACAATAAGTCAATTAATTTAGTTAATTTTCTTGAGGATTTTATCGAGGGTTTTCTTGATGGTTTTCTTTAGGGTTTTCTTGAGGGTTTTCTTGAGGGTTTTCTTGAGGGTTTTCTTGAGGGTTTTCTTGACCACAAAACGCTAACCGACTGGCAGACTATTTTACCAAGTTAACACGAACCACACTCACTGACCGCGATTCTCAAGCGTGTACGAAATTTTCATGAAAATAGTTGAGATATTTAAATTCGATGCTTTTTGATGATATTTTTATTATTATTACCAATGCTTTTATTAACTCGTCGTCTCTGTTTCTCTGTCTGTCTGTCTGTTTGTTTCTCTGTCTGTTTCAAATCTTGCAATCAATTTTTGAGTCACTTCCTGATGATAGATTTTTTCAAATTTTGCATACATGCTTAAAATAGAAGACAATGCAATAATCAATTATTAGTTTTACAATAAGTCAATTAATTTAGATAATTTTAATTAATTTCGATATTTCGATATAATTAAGATATTTCGACTTTAACATAAAATAAAAGAGTAATATAAGAAAAAATTGATTGCAAAATTTGTGTTTTAATTACATATAAGAGCATTGGTTTTAAAAATTTGTTTTTAATTTACTTGTTATTATTTCTGGCCATTTTGAATAGGCGTCCACAACAACCAGAAACATTGAATTCTCCATTGGTCCCGCAAAATTAATGTGAATTTTTTCCCAGGCCTGTGATGGTTCAGGCCATGGTGACAACGTGTTTTTTATAAGCATTTTAGCTGCTTTTTGACATGCATCACAGCTTGTCACCATACTTTCAATATCTCTATCGATTCCATGCCAATACACCGACTGTCTGGCCAGCATTTTCATTCCCGTAATTCCTGGATGACCCTGATGTAGCATCCTCAATATACGCTGTTGCAGTTTTTTTGGAATTACTGCTCTTACACCCATAATAGAATGACATCATGTAAAGTCAAATCAGTTGCTTAATTTTGGAATGCATTCCAGTTTGATCCAGGTTTAACTTTTGGCCAAATCCCTTTTTAATGATCTCACTTAACTTTCTGAGTTCAGAGTCTTCTTCTGTCATGATTTGAATATCTTTCTTACTAACAGGTAATTGTCTCATCGTATCCTCTTGTATCATTGTGATGTCTTCGTTTACACCTGCTATTATCAAATCCTCATTTCTTGTTGTTTTTTTGGAATCAATGAGTCTTGATAAAGCATCAGCTTGACCAAAATTTGCTGTTCGTCGATATTCGATCTCAAATCATAAGCTAAGAGTATCAGTTCCCATCTCTGCAGTCTGTTTGTGGCGTGTGCAAATATTCCTTTTTTTAACCAAATACTAACAAGCGTCCATTGCCTGTGAATCCTGCGCACGAAAATTTGGTTTGAAATTCACCTAGTACTTGAATTTCAGTACCGTTTGCAGCATCAATTTTTGTTGTTGCCTTATCTAGCTTTGGTGAACCAATCTTTACTCAAGTTTTTGTACTGATGATTGTGACATCGGCTCCGGAGTCCAGTTGCATCCTAATTTCGACATCACCAAATTTAACCGTGGTGTATCTTCTATTGGCTGCTATAATTGTTCGCTTGCTGGGAAATGTCTTGACTTGCCGTATTTCGTGTCGTCAATACGACAGACTTGGGCTCCTCCTTAAATTTGGACTTCTCTTTCTACTGAAATGTGTTTTGGGACTTTTATCATCAGTTCTGCAGTTGGCAGCAAAATGTCCCAGTTTTCCACAGCGAAAACAAACGTTTTTCTTTACGGGTGAACCCCGGATTTCTTGGCTCGGAGATTTTTTAGGTGATCTTTCTGAATAGTGATTAACCTTACTAACTAAGGTTTCTGAAATCACCATTTGTTCTGTATGTAACAGTTTTATCCTTTCACATTCTTCAATAAGCTCTTCCAGTGAGCACTCTTATTCTACCCTGAGCAGTAACTTGTGCTTAATGTTAAAATATTTCGGATCCTTTAATCCCCATATAAAATGTAAGCACATACTGGCTTCTTTTGTGAAATTTTCCCAGTGTGCTTCGTTGCACAGCCTGTTCTCCCTTGTGCCGAATGCCCTGAAAGTCTCTGAGTTTCTTATTTGGCGTTTTCAAAATCAAACCGTCTTTGATGAATGCTTTTTTACCAATGCTTTTATTAACTCGTCGGCTCTGTTTCTCTGTCTGTCTGTTTCTCTGTCTGTTTCAAATCTTGCAATCAATTTTTGAGTCACTTCCTGATGATAGATTTTTTTCAAATTTTGCATACATGCTCAAGATAGAAGACAATGCAATATTCAATTATTAGTTTTACAATAAGTCAATTAATTTAGTTAATTTTCTTGAGGATTTTATCGAGGGGTTTCTTGAGGGTTTTCTTGAGGGTTTTTTTGAGGGTTTTCTTGAGGGTTTTCTTGAGGGTTTTCTTGACCACAAAACGCTAACCGACTGGCAGACTATTTTACCAAGTTAACACGAACCACACTCACTGACCGCGATTCTCAAGCGTGTACGAAATTTTCATGAAAATAGTTGAGATATTTAAATTCGATGCTTTTTGATGATATTTTTATTATTATTACCAATGCTTTTATTAACTCGTCGTCTCTGTTTCTCTGTCTGTCTGTTTGTTTCTCTGTCTGTTTCAAATCTTGCAATCAATTTTTGAGTCACTTCCTGATGATAGATTTTTTCAAATTTTGCATACATGCTCAAAATAGAAGACAATGCAATATTCAATTATTAGTTTTACAATAAGTCAATTAATTTAGATAATTTTAATTAATTTCGATATTTCGATATAATTAAGATATTTCGACTTTAACATAAAATAAAAGAGTAATATAAGAAAAAATTGATTGCAAAATTTGTGTTTTAATTACATATAAGAGCATTGGTTTTAAAAATTCGTTTTTAATTTACTTGTTTTATTACCAAACAGTTTTTCTAGCCAACCTTTTGTCTTCTCATAGCTTAGACTTTCGAATGTTCTCGGTAATATACTACCCTTAAGTAGCGTGTATTCGTTTTGTTGAAGCTTCCCGGTCAGAGTTGCTCTTTTTTCTGATTCGCTCATTGATGCGCCTCCGACTGACTGAACAGCTTCTTCAAATCGCCCAATCCAATCAGTGAATGTAAGTCCTTGATCTGGATCGTAAACAAATTGCTCAATTCGTTTGTAGAGGACTGTTCTTACTTCGACGGATCTATGGCCCTGCATCATTGAAATTAACTGAAGAAATTTTTTCTCAGTTTCTTTTTTTTCAATTCTCTTTTCTTCTTTTTCTTGAGTTTCTTTTTCAAGTTTTTTTTGTTTTTCTCGAGCTTCCCTCTCAAGTTTCTCTCCTTTTTCTCGAGCTTCTTTATCAAGTTTTTCTTGTTTTTTTCGAGCTTTCCTCTCAAGTTTCTCTTCTTTTTCTCGACCTTCTATATCAATTAAAAACTTAAGCAATTGTGCTATGTTTGAATCTTGGTCCTTTGACATCCTGGTCGCCAATTGTCATAACTTTATTATTCTAAATTACCGATAATAATTATAATCTAACTATTGTAGTTGCTAACACTTATTTAGATCTGCAATCGATTATTAATGAAATTACACCTGTTTTGTTTTATGGAGTAACTAAAAAGGAAATAGAACACAACTTAAATATATATATATATATATATATATATATATATATATATATATATATATATATATATATATATATATATATATATATATATATATATATATATATATATATTTATATATATTTATATATATATATATATATATATATATATATATATATATATATAATTCTCCACTATTATATTTGAACATAAATATATATATATATATATATATATATTTTTATGTTCAAATATAATAGTGGAGAATTACCTAATGTGTTCATTCATATGTTCAAGAAAACTTCGGAGATCCATACATTTGCTTTGCGATCATCAATCAACTATAGATCTGATTTGTGTGGTACTACTTTCAAAAGTTTTTCTATTTGCTGTCGGGGACCTCGGTTGTATAACTCCCTTCCAGTTCATTTAAAATCAATTAAATCAATAACACTGTTTAAAAAATGTTTGAAATCTTTCATTTTACTTTCAAATTGATCACATGTCTCTTTCTCAGCTTGTTTGTTTCTTACCTTAATTCTATATTCTTAACTTTTCTTATTATTATAAACCTATTTCTCAACTCTTGGTTCATTGATGATTTGATTTCTCTGCTTGTCTTTCAACTCGAATAGCCCTAATCTAAAACTATATTATTCTTGAAATGAAATCTGAAGACTTATATTTTATTTTTTTTCTTTCAATGAGATTGATTTTGTGTTTTCTGTTTGTTTGTGGTTTATTCTCATTTTTATTATTTACTATAAGGATATCCCCTAGATGAGAAGTAATTCCCTTGGGAGACTCCTTTTGGGTGATGTTTATTTTTTATTGTACTTTTTCTTGTGATCTGTTTTTTTTGCTTATCATCATCCCAATAAACAAATTAAACCAAACCAAACCATTACATATATATATATATATATATATATATATATATATATATATATATATATATATATATATATATATATATATATATATATATATATATATATATATATATATATATATATATATATATATATATATATATATGTGTGTGTGTGTGTGTGTGTGTGTGTGTGTGTGTGTGTGTGTGTGTGTGTGTGTGTGTGTGTGTGTATATATATATATATATATATATATTGTGACGGTTGTCTCCATCGTCGATTGTAATTTTTTAATGAATAACTTTATTGCGCCGACTAGAGAGGTAGCGTCGGTTCGCTTAATAATCAAACTTGCTCGTTTTTGGTGTGCTTTTAATTCTAGCGTCTTTCCTTTCTGGTTTTCGATAATAATTTTTAGTACGTTGTATAGATATTGTGTAGTCCTTTATTTGTACCTAATTTTATCGATTTCGGATGAGTATTAAATAAGTTGTAGCGTGAAAATTTAAGCACACTTTCTTGTAAATTTGTTGAGTGCTGACGTAAGCGCTTTCGTTCTGCGCTGTGATTGGCTCTTTAAGTAATTATCATAATTCCTTTTGACTAAGTGTCGTTTCTAGCCATTTGTATCGTTGCTAATGTAAAACTTTTTAGTATATCAAATTATAAAAACGAATTATCTGTTTGGAAAAGGAATTTAGTTTAATATTATTACTTCTTTGCGGTGATTTTGATGTATATTGCCTTTGTAAACTTTTGTGTGTCAAACGGTCACGTGGGGCATGTCAAACGGTCACGTGGGGTTAGTCAAACGGTCACGTGGGGTTAGTCAAACGGTCACGTAGAATTAAGGCTGCATTCGGATTCGGATTGGTGGTTTTTGTAAATTAAAATTGACACGTGTGCTAGGCTATATAAAGAAATTTTGCGATTGGAATTCAGTTAAGAGTTCGGTCGACTTTTGCGTTCGGTTGCTCTTAAATTGCTATTTGTTGCAATTATTTTTCAGACTTTTTTGTCTGATTATATTTAGGTAATTCGTCAAACTTAGTTCAAATTTCTATGAATAAAACAAGTTCGTATATTTTCGTTCGAAAAGAATAGTTTCGAAAGAACTAGTTTTATTTCGTTCGAAAGAACTCGCTGCTTTGACCTGTTTGAAAGAACTCATTTTGACTCGTTCGAAAGAACTCGCTGCTTTGACTTGTTCGAAAGAACTCGTTTTGAATCGTTCGAAAGAACTCGCTTAAAATTCGCGCAGTAGTCGAACATATATGAACTAGGCTTTGAAACCCTTTAAGTGAGGCGAATCCTGCGACTTTCAGTCAAATAATCAGTATAAAGGTTTAGTTCAACCTGGAAAACCAGTACCTTCTGTACAAATTTGTGTTTAGAGTGTTCATTGTTTAGTTAAAATTTTGTCTTGTGCCTTTTTTGTCTTGTATATTGTTTTTGAGTGCTATACTCTGTATGTCAATTGGTTTACCTTGGTGTACATTTGTTCTGTACCTTCTGTACATAATATTTGTGTTTGTGTTTGAGTACTTGTACTCGTTTCTGTCTTTTGGGGTTTAGAATAGAGGTCCGTCGGCTTCACCGGTCGGTCCGTTTATTTAGTTAAGTCTATAACGGCCGTCAGGATGGAGTCGATGGAAGTAAATTCCATCATAGATAAACAAAAGAGTTTGTATCCAAAAAAAAAACCGAATCTATAGGATCAATGGACTCGTTAGACGACTTCAAAAAAGATTCGAAAGTAATTAAAATAAACAGTAAAGAAGAGGAAATAGTCAAATCAAAAAAACAAGTTAAATAAGAGTTGAAAGCAATGAAAAAAGCTGAAAAAGAAAAAGCTGAAACCTTTGAAATAAATACTTCTGATAAAATGGAAACAGCTCCAGAAATAGAATCAGAAGAAAAGATTGAAATATTGATACTTGAGGACAGATTGAAAATAAATCCTATCAGAATACAAGAAGAACTCTCAAAAATAATAGGTAATACTCCTAAAATATTCGGAAAAGGAAAAATGATCACGGTATTTTGCAACAAAATAGATGCACTAAAACTCAAAACAGTTGATACAATTGCTGATTATAAAGTTCGCATACTTAAACAAAAACCAAAATTTGACAATATAATAAAGAAAAAAATGATTGTGACGGGAGTTCCTCTATTTGTTACAACATTTTTTATAGAAGAACAAACTGGATGTACTCAAGCCAAAAGAAAATTAAAAAAAATTGATGGATTGCTTCAAGAAACAACAGCTGTAATAATGGAATTTAACATCAACCAAGAAATTCCAGAACGATTGAAAGTGGCTTATGTTTCTTACAGACTGAAAGTTTATATTTCTCCGCCAGTTAGATGTTTTAAATGTAATAATTTTGGACATGTATCAAAGTACTGCCGAGGTAACATTTCTTGCCCAAGATGTGCTGGTCCACACAATCTTAAAGAATGTCAACAAATAACAACAGAAACTCAAACATGTGCCAGTTGCAAAAGTAAAGAACACAAAACTGGAGATTGAAATTGTCCACAATTTATTAGAGCCGCTGAATTGAATAAAATTGTTGGCGAAAAAGGAATTAGTTATGCAGATGCAATCAAATCAATAAGAAAATCTGTTGTCACAAAACCTATAATCTCTCAAATAATAAAACCTGTTATTCTACCTGAAACAATCATTCCACCAAAAAAGCAACAATCCTCAACTCAAACTGAATCAAACATTGAAAAACCTAAAAACAAAGAAATGGCGACTCAGACAGAAAACTTTGAAGAAAAAGTTGATAAAGCTGTTCAAAAAGAAGAGGAAGAACTTGTTCCTGTCTCCTTCATTGCCAACGTCATCCTGAATACTACGACAGCCATAAGAATTCAAGGCAGAAATTTACCAACTGAAGCACAAGAAGAAATCATTAAAGCCCTCAAAGAAACAACTTATAAAACCTTAGTTCGTTCCAAAAATGGTGTAGAAATTGCTCAAGCACTTAAAGCACGTTTAGAAAAATTGGGTCAACTCAGAAAAAGTGCAAGCACATTATCGATGACACAACTCTCTTTCCCAAACCAATATGGGAACAAAAAGTAACAGCCAAATAATTAAATGGAACTGCCAAAGCATCTCAGCTAAGGCAGACAATTCTCAGAAAACTTTAAAAAATCAATGTTCTATTTTACAATGGAATTGCAGAAGTATCTTAAATAAAAGTGCCGAATTATCCGTCAATATTGCTTCTTTAAAACCTCCACCAGATATCATCATGCTACAAGAAACTTTCCTTAAACCAACAAAATTTTTTAAATTTCAAGGATACAATGTTGTCAGAGTCGATCACCGAAACGAGAACGGAAGCGGAGTCGCCACAATGATCAAATATGGCATTCCATATTGTGAAGAAAAACTTTCAGACGATCCAGCCATCCTCTCAACTACGGTCAAATTAACTAACGGAGAAACTGTTGATTTTGTAAATGCATACATCAGCCCACGTGACGAAAGAAAAGAGACACGAGAGATCCTGGAGAAGACCCTGGCCAGGCCAGGGATTTTCTTTGGTGGAGACCTCAACGCTCATTCTAGTATCTTCGGCCATAAATTAACAAACCGTCGTGGACGTTTGTTGGAGGACCTTATGTGTTCACACAATCTGGTGACTCTAAACGATGGAACTGGCACTCATCAAAATTCAAAAAAAGAAAGAACACCGATCGACATCACGATCACGACTCCGAAGCTCTCCGTTAAGTCGACTTGGACGGTTCTTGAAGACAATTTAGAAAGCGATCACCACCCAATTCTATTCATTTTAGAAAACAAGTTTGAGTGTCGTTTAAGGAATTCTCAAATATTCAACACAAAGAGAACAAATTGGCATCAGTATAACATTAGAATTAAAGAAATATTGGAAATGTCAGACAAAGAAGAAGAAGTAGAAAAATTATTTAATCATTTCTAAATAACCTTGACCAATTCATTAGTAAACTCTACACCTCCATCAGATCTCTTAAAAAGACAAGAACGTCAAGCTGTGCTTTTTGGAACTCCGAATGTAAATTCGCCATCAAGTCCAGGAACAAAGCAAAAAACCTCTGCCGAAAAATCCGTCGTCAATCAACGTGGCAGAGTACAAACGTCTAAGAACGGATGCTCAAAGAGTCATAAGAGAAGCAAAAGCAAACCACTGGCGGCAATTCTGTTCGAAGCTTGATTGTCACACAAAGTTAGACGTTCTTTGGAGAACTGTCAGGGGCATGGCAGGACAGAAAACTAAACTCAAAGAAATCGTCTTGCGAAACCCATCAGATGGAAAAATTATATACTCTGAAGACGAAAATGCTAATTTCTTAGCTACAACTATAGCTGCAAATTCATCTGACGAAAATCCTCAACCAAATTTCAAGATAGAAAAGGCAAAGAGAGAAGAACCTACCTCGATGCAACCGAACATGAGTTTGACCGGCATGAACCACCATCTACAGAAGCAAATCAACTTAATGAGCCCCTTACAATGACAGAACTCTGTGAAGTGCTAGACGGAAAAATAAAGAAAACTTCCCCTGGTCCAGACGAAATATTGGCCAAATTAAACGAGTTAAATCGGAAGTATTTTCTCAAAATTCTTAATGCGTCGTGGAATCAAAGTAAACTTCCGAGCAGTTGGAAGGACTCTATAGTTATTCCTATCTTCAAAGCAAACAAGGAAGACGCAAGCTCTTACAGACCGATCTCTCTCAATTCAACGGTCTGTAAAACTATCGAGAGAATTCTGAAACAAAGACTGTTACACTTTGTTTTTAAAGGAGAACGAATCGGGAAAGAACAATCTGGTTTTCTAAACGGTAGATCAACGCTCGACCAAATCGTACGACTACAACACGACATCGCATACAGCAATAGGACGAGGTCGGCTACTCTCGGAGTTTTTCTAGACTTGAAAAAGCATTCGATCTGGTATGGAGAAGTGGAGTAATACAAAGATTACAATCGATGGGCATCAGGGGAAGAATGTTGGAATGGTTGATTGACTTTTTCAAAGATCGTTCTTTTCGAGTAAGAGTAGGAAATTCATTATCAGACAAACAAACAAGCGACAACGGTACTCCACAGGGCAGTGTGTTAAGTCCGTTACTGTTTGTCATCTTACTCAACGTAATACCGAAACCTCCACCTGGCATCAAACTCTCATTATATGCAGATGATTGCGCTATTTCGACGTGTGGCC